>ONZH01003795.1:0-11440 GCA_900303285.1 Rhinella marina | reverse complement strand
AACAATTTACCCGGATAGGGGAAGTATTAGATATTGTACTGATTCTGAATTGCCTCCTGCGATAGATGGGAATCAAACCCAGATCAACTGCTTGGGAAGTAGCTATGCTCACCACTATACCACCAACAGGCACAGCAACTGATAAGAACAGATACTAAACTTGATTTCAGCTGCAGTGCCAGCATGAGCAGTGTGTCACCTGCAGGCGGTGATGGACCTTCGTTGCACCTAGTTGGGTGCTTCCCTAACATGTGATGGGTATTTGCCTCGCCTTTCTTGGTCTGGGTGAGCACAATTGCCATGAGGGTAACTACCAGGCTGTTGCCTGAGAATTTGGGGTAATGGTGGGATTAGGCAGCCTCAGAGGCATCCATGCATGCTGCCCCTGCTGTTTCCTGTCCATTTCCGTGGTGTTTCCATCATTTTCTGAGGTTTCCAGGTTTTCACCCAGCCTTCCCTAGGTAGAGCCTTGGTCCCCCGCAAAAATGCTCGAGTCTCCCATTGACTTCAATGGGGTTCGTTATTCGAAACGAGCACCCGAGCATCGGGAAAAGTTTGACTCGAATAACGAGCACCCGAGCATTTTAGTGCTCGCTCATCTCTAATCACAATTAATAACACAAAGCAATTTAAAGTAGTTTTCCGGTAATTATTTATTTATTTATTTTTATTAAGGGCCCGAAGCCTGCCCCTTGCAACAGATGAATCATATTTAACGGCTCCACATTAGTCCAATTCTTCATGCTGCCTTCAACTTCCGGTTCCCGTGCTGTTTACATCTGGCTGGCCATGGACACATGCACCACTTAACCAATGACTGACTTAAACGGTGACATGCTGCTTGTTGCCACATGATCGTTGAAGCCAGCCATTGGCTGGACCATATCCATGGACAGCCGGATGTAAACAGCATGAGGACCGGAGGATGGAGACAGCAGAGGCAGCATGAAAGACTGGTCCGGTGAGGAGTCGGTAACTATGAATCTTCAGTTTCAGAGAGCATGTTGTAAACGTGATAAAATATAATTACCAGAAAACCCCTTTAAAAGGTTTTTCATATAGAATAGAAGCTGGTCCGGCACCCTGATGACTTTACATTTACTTGCCAATGGACATAGAGGCATAGCTTGAAGCTTATTGGCACCAGTTCAAAATCTGAAAATCATAATCAGTTATTTATAGGACTTTTCTCATATTGCTTTAAGGAGAATATGTCATCAGAAAATTATCTATTGTGTAAATTATATTTTTTATGTTAAAAACATTTTTAAAGAATTTTTGGTGTTTAAAAAAATCTATGTCACTATCTTTTTAAAAAATAAATAAATAAAACCACATTTTTCATGACATTGGTCACTATTAGAGATGAGCGAACGTGCTCGTAACGAGCATTGTACCGCTCGGCTCCCCTGCGCTCGCATGGGCGCAGGCAGCCGCTTCCGTCCTCCTCAACCGACGGAAGCGGCTGCCTGCGCCCATGCGAGCGCAGGGGAGCCGAGTGGTACAGTGCTCGTTACGAGCACGTTCGCTCATCTCTAGTCACTATGCATAAAATATTTGAACACTTCCTGTCTTTTGAGAGTATCTGCATGGGCCATATACACAATGGGCAGGGGCTGACCCCATTGACGTTTATGTGAGAGTTTTCTAAGCCTGCTGTGTTACCTGTGCAGCAATCCAGAGGCTGCTGATAAGCTGTGATATCACCTATTGTGAATGGTGAATCCTGTGTTATCTATATAGAGGTGACGCTTGTCAATGTAATCCTGCCTGTGATGATAAAGATAATGGCTGCTGAAAAATTACTTGTACAGAACAGGAAATCATTATTAGACCTAGTGGCCAGTATGAAAATTGCAGGATTATATACATTTTTTTAACATAGATATTGAAATGGAAAAAAGAATAAACTCACCAAGATAAAAAAAAATATATATATTTAGCACAAAAACATGATTTAAGCAATAGGTTAGATTCTGATTACACATTCCCTTTAATTATTAATTAAAAGAATACATTAGAAACAGTAGTAAAATAAGTATTTAAAGAGAAATGCCTTTCCTTTTCAGATCTGTGTAAAATATTCAGGGATATAGCCAGACTACCTCAGACTGCTCTTTCAGTTAAGATTACCATGTAGCCAGGTTGCAATCACTGATCATAGCCGGAGCAGAGCTAAAGAACAGCCACACAAGAAGACAAAAGTGCCTTAGTTGTCATTTTAGACTTCAAGCAGAATTCTGCTTAAAATACCACTGATTTTGATCTTCGCATTGGGGGGAGACTTATCAAGAAAAGTTTTGATCTCTTTGTGCTGGAATAAGATGCACCAAATTAATTAAAAGGTAGTCACCACTTACTAAATTAGTTGTATGAGTTGCACTCTGTGCCAGAAACTTTATGCAAGAAACTCAAGTCTACACCAGACAGGGGCTGGCATAGACTTGTAACTTACGCTAGTGTCTGGCGTAAGGCTATTTTTACACTTGTGTTAAAGAACTCCCGACAAAAATTTTATTCCATGTCCTGCTAGAAATGTACATGATGTAATCTGTAGTGAATATCATTTTCTTTAGTGTCTGAATTTTTTACTTCTATCATCCTGAAGTTTCTTATCTGTGTCATGTGACCAGCAATTAGACCCACCAACTCACACATAGACTTATGTGTGGACAGGAAGTCTAATTCTCTATGTATTCCTATGAGACTGAAAGTGAGGCTCCCATAGGAATGAATAGAGCAGTTACTGGCTTTCTGTCCTGGGTCAGTTGGAGGTCAGGGAGTTGGTCACATGACCCAGCTACAACAAGAAGAGCGGTTTTTACTCACAGAAACAGTCACTGATAAGAAAATGATATTCACTACAGATTATATCATGCACCTTTCTAACAGGTCAGAGAATAAAAATTTTTGTGGGAGTTCTTTTATAAGCTGTCCTGCCAGCTGTTCCGGCATGGGAACAGACTGCCAGATCTCTATTATTATTTGCACACTTGTGCTGCCGGAAACCCTCCAGCCCCATTCACTATAAGCATTTTTTGTCCCACCACTTCTCGACATGCTGCAGCCGAATCTCTGGCCGGTCCCTCTTATAGTGAATGCAAATGGTCGTACAGATTGACCAGGGGAACAGCCTGCCAGAAAAGCTTAATGCGAGTATGAGAGAAGCCTTAGTTATAGTAAATACGGTGAGCCACTCAAAGTCCTGCCTGTCATGTTAAGCCCCATCCCTTATCTCGACACTTAACAAAAGTGGCAACAAGCTTAAAAAGTTGCAAATTATGTCATGCACTATAATTTGTAACTTTTGTTACACCTGGATAGTGGCATCAAACCATTAGTAATTGTCCCTATTGTGTTCTCTGAATTGTCTATAGAACTACAGGTAAATGCCTATTTCAGTCCTGCTACTTGTACGCATAGGAACATTTGGAAGTATATTTTCTGTGCTATGACTATATTTGTAGACTTTCCTAAGAAGTGCATGTAGTAAATTGTCTACCAATAGGTAAAATGTACAGTACAGTATGTAGAGTATGAAATGAAAATAATGGTGGAATTTAAAAATGGTTGTACATTAGTTTTTTGGCGGACAAAAATTTCAAATATTTGTGAAAAACCCTGTGACTTTTTGTCATTTTGTGCTCTTCTCATCATAAGGATAAGGATTAGTGGGAGTGAGTATAACCTCCTTTGGATTGATAGATTGACCAGATATTGACGTAAATTGGTGTAAATTATGGCACACATCTACTCCTGCGTAAAAAATAAATAGATTTGCTTTTCAGGTGCATTCTACTCCCACGTATTTGAGATTAATGCAAACTGGGGTTGGCCAATTTGCTGCTAAATTACAGTAATGCCATACACTAGGTAGCAATATCTTTAGCAGCTGCTTCTAAGCTTCTGAACTTACAGTACCTTAGCCTGCATTGAGGTGTCCCATCTCAGTGTCCAGGATAGCAGTATAAACATTCACATTATTTCTAGATGGCACTTTCTTCCTGTTTTACTCCTGTGCTGAAAGCAGTCAGCGCAGGCGTAGGTACAGGACATTAGGGGTACATCCTGAACATCCTGTAACTGCGCCTACACTGACTACTTTCAGCGCAGGCAAGGTACAAGGAGGAAAGTGCCATCTTGGAGACAATATGAATGGTGGCAATTGTTTACACTAATAATGCAGGCTAAAGTGAGACCAGAGGCCAGAGCTACTAATTCCATCACAAGCTTGTATTTTGCATCACTATAATTCAACAGCAAACATTCAGAATAATGTGCATAGATCAATATAGTGTTTAGGAAGAGATAGAGCACTATGACTCCCCCAGAGCCCAGGAGGTGACAAGAGAAGCACAATCCTACTTCAAGTGCATTTTGCATTATCTAGGACTTTAATAGTACAAATGAGCAGTCACCTATTATTAAAGGAGTTCTCTGCGATACAGATATTGATGACCTATCCTGTGGATAGTTCATTAATATCAGACTGATGGGGGCATGATGACAAGCACCCCCAGTAATCATCTGTTTTAGGCTGCACTTGACACTAATAGTCTATGGAGTGGAAGCCAAAGCCTACATAGACTGTAGAGTATCCATCACCAGTGTACTGAAACTCAACTCCCATTCAAGCAAATGAGGGCGGAGCTGCAGTACTCTGGCACGGCCACTACACAGTGTACAGAGCTGTACACAGCTCTAGAGATCAGACACGTTTTAAAAAATTTGATTCAGACAAAGTTAGCCAAGAAAGTTTATTAATTAAAAATGAATTCTTCACAAATCACTATAAATCTGGTATTCCCAGGGCACTCTGCTTTAGGGTTCGACTACACGGAGTGGCAGTGCTGTGGGTGGGTTTCGGCCATGTTGTGGTGAAGGATCGCGTGGCAAATTAGCCCACAGCTGCCTTTGATTTATTAATGAAGACTGCATTGTATTGTTCTTCTTCATTGTTAATGGCCGCATGGCATCTTTAAACTGGGGATGATGCTGGCATGGGGTTTGGCTGGTTAGGTGGGGGGGGGGGGGGGGCGCAATCTGCATATTATTGCTGTTCTTGACTGCAATGTCCTGCAAGTTATTTGACAGTTAACAAACAATATTAATCAGCTCTGGCAGGTGGGAGCCCTTTGTCTGCCATCTGCTTTTCCTCCCTTTTCACATCATCAAATATCGATGAGAATATGTCATCAGGAATGTCCAACTCCTCCTCTTTCTACATCTTCCTGACTTTTCTAGTACATGGAGACTTTAAAGGATGATTTGGAAGAAGTAAAGCCATTAAAAGATAAGGATGGTCATCATTAAGACCTGGCTTCCCTAAGGGGTGCGGACTGGATGGTATTGGTTGGCATGCTGGCACTGGAGTAATAAAGGCTTCCATCTTATTGGTATTGAATTATATATCTTAGTTTACAGCTGATGTCGGAATCAGTAAATGTAGGAATAAATAAATAAAATTGGCACAGAATAAGTTTCCCTGTATTCTGACTGCACTCTCTCTGCACTCTCCCTGCTCTATCCCTCTCCAATATTCTTCCATCAATCATTTTCAGCAGCACTGTCCCTAGCATATGAGCGCTTGTCACGTCTCTGTCTATGCTCAGCTCACAGGACAATGGTGGAGATTGCGCAGGATGGGGTTTTTTAGGACTGTGATATCACAGCGGATGGCTATCTGCGGATTGGCTGGGTGCACAGCGGATGGGTAATCTTGCATTCCCAGGCTTCTTACTTTTACCTGGTAACACGTGCAGCCGCCATTTTAGGGAAAAATCATTTATAACCACGAAACGCAAGGAAATACGGCTTTGTTTCAAATCAGTTTTCCTAAAATTTGGACTGAATTTCACTTTGAGTGCTTCACTTCACTCACCAACTATACAGATCCATACACTGTTGGTTTCTGACCAGAAAGTTGATCAGTGGGGGTGCTGGTGTAGTACCCCCACCAATTTAATATTGATTACCTATCCTGAGGATTGATTATCAATATTTGTAGATGGGAGACCCCTTTAAATCCTGTTCTTTAGATAAAAATATTACTCCGTCCCTGTCTACACAGTAAAGTTAGCTGCAGAAAACAGGAAACATCAGCTGTGTGTGCTCCAGTGATGGGCGAACACTAGAATATTGAAAGGTTTCTTATATCTTCACATTAACTTGTACATATGTCCTGTTCTTGTTAGATCTTTTTTTAGTTCTAGTCTCAAACACATTTCACAATAATTAACAGAAGAAAACATTATGTTCCCAATGGTTATAATGGCAATCGTTGAGATGGACTCTAATGGGATCACACTAGTTTATATATCATTTTAATTACTTGTTTGTGCAGCAAAAGTCACCATAAAAATATTTAAATTGCTCGGGGTCTCCTCTCTGTTTCTGGCCTGACTACTGTTTATACTGTACAATATTTCATCTACAACCACAGTGACTGTCTGACATGGTGACATTTTACTGAGTCAGGAAGAATTTTGTCTTGATATTCATAAAGTCAAATGTGATTTTATTGAACATAATCACTTTAGAAAATGGAAGAATCATAAATAATGCATCTCGATAAGAAAATGTTCCACTGGGGGATGTTATTTGCATATTCACCAAAGATTTGTCTAGTTACAGTCTCTGATGTCAACATTTTGTGACATGCAAGTTATTTATGTAATACAAAAAATGTTTTTGTGTCTTGGAGGATATTTCTTCTCAAAGAACTTGCAGAACAGACAGCAGCTGCATTGAGCTTGCCAATTTTTTGTAAGATACTTAAATGCTGTAGTACAGTGTGTAAATGCGGAAAGTACCAAATGGACCTTTACCATTCATAAAAAGTGAAATATCAGACCCTGTGTCTGGCAAAAATACAGGTGGTGGTGGTGGTGATATATTCATGTTATATAGGACATCAGTGTTTAACAAGACAAAAATACAAAAAAAGCTCCGTAGTGTGAAGATATTCAAACGGGAGTATAAACATTGTCTAAGGATATGCCACTCGACTCTAGAAATGGTATGATATATCATTCCTCTGGTGAATGTGCCCATTGGTCCAGCCTCAGACCTCTTCAAAGGAGACCTCCAATAAACGATTTTGAGGTTCAATTGGCACAGCCACAATTCAAGTACAGCCATGATAAGGAAGCTAAAAACTTTTTTTAATTAACGCCTTTTCAGGTCATTTCTATGTCATCTTTCTCAGGTACACTCTACTTTTTGTTCTAATGCTTGGTGTATGGTGTCAATGTTAAAGTCATATTATGGTTTCACAAAATAAAAGTCATTTGTAGAGAGAGTGAAATTCTTGAAATTTGTTTTGGGTCTGATTTTCAGGAATTTGTTGCCAGATTTGATTTGGGTCCGAATGAATTTGACCCAAATGAAAAGTTACCCATTTGTCCTGAAAAGTCATGTATGAGAGTCCTAGACCTCCTTACACTGTATCCCACCCCCTTCAAGGTATTTAATGCAAAAACAGTATAAGTAATGTGTCAGTGACATATATGGCTTTAGGTAAAAAGATGGCTACAGGTGGTAACAAAGAGCCCCGAAAAGTATTCTGCAGTTTTCAAACCAGCTCCTGGATCTGAATGCATTTATAATTGCATGTAATTAAAAAAAAATTGTGTAGGCACTGAGTTATTCACTGAAATCTATCTGTATAGCACCACCTGCTGTTTGCTCTTTTTTCTAATTTCTCTGTCCTGCTCACTAAGATGGAAGCACATGCTCAGTTCCATCCTTCAACTTTCATTAGCTACAGCAGAAAAGACACCCCCCTTCCCTAAACTGCCAGCTTAAAATACATAGATCTAGCAGAACAATTGTGGCAATGAATGGGGGGAACTCTGGATCCATGCGAGGAACAAGGCTGGTCGTAAGTGTGTTAGAAAGAGATTGTCTTGTACTATATGATAACAGATTTTCATTATACATAAATCATGGGATAATCACTTTAGTAATACACTGCACTGACAGTTTTTTTTTTTAAATTAAAACTATGTTACTATGTAAAACATGGTCCAAACATTATTACTTGTTGGTGGCAGATGCCTTCTTATCTGTCTTCTGAACTCTAAAATTGTGGGCACCCTTTTGAGCAATTCCTCCTAAACAAACCTCTACATTTTTGAATTCATAATTTTTTGGGGGGATTTCCAACAAATGTATTTAATTTTTAATCAGTTTCCTCATCACTAGTCATTTGTGTACTCTGAATAGTGGAAAGTTGTACAATTTTCCAACATAATTTCGGTCATTATCAATCACTTGCGATTCTCATGTTGTAAACTTGCCCTGGGCATGTGATGAAATGAGAGGCATATGAAGGTGCAGTAGAGGCCTCAATCATCTCTAGGGCAGCCTTAGCATGACTCTTCCCAATACAGAGCTGTAATACTGCAGTGTGCATGATCCCTGATGTTAATTAGAATTTACAATGCTAATTAGATATAGCGATTAGAGATGAGCGAGCACTAAAATGCTCGGGTGCTCGTTATTCGAGATGAACTTTTCCCGATGCTCGGGTGCTCGTTTCAAATAACGAACCCCATTGAAGTCAATGGGAGACTCGAGCATTTTTTGCAGGGGACCAAGGCTCTGCCTAGGGAAGGCTGGGTGAAAACCTGAAAACCTCAGAAAATGAAACCGTGGAAACACCACGGAAATGGACAGGAAACAGCAGGGGCAGCATGCATGGATGCCTCTGAGGCTGCCTAATCCCACCATTACCCCAAATTCTCAGGCAACAGCCTGGTGGTAACCCTCATGGCAATTGTGCTCACCCAGACCAAGAAAGGCGAGGCACATGCCCATCACATGTTAGGGATGCACCCAACTAGGTGCAACGAAGGTCCATCACCGCCAATTTTCAGGGACACGGTAATGGTGAACCACTTAAAAATGCTGCCTGACAACTTGGCGGTGAACCCCTGATTGTCTGTCTTTCAATAAGATTGCAGTGTAAAGCATGGTGGTGAGCCTCAGTAATAAGATTGCAGTGTAAAGCATGGTGGTGAGCCTCAGTATGACTTTTTAGATTAGTGATTGCATGTGGTCACGTACTCCCTGGAACCCCATAGTCACCCCTTCTGTGCTACCCCAGAACATTCTCTGCCCCAATTCGCAAGACCTTTTGCTGTCTCCGTGTGCTGACAGTGGGGATTTACCAGTGTTGTCTGAGTTAGTTGTATGGGAAGCAAGTTACAGTGGGGACTCCTTGGGGGGACTTTCTCATGATGGGACAGATTCAATTGTGTTTAGAAAGGCTGATGGGCTTCCGTCAGCACTGTGTGTATAGAACCCCATGGCCTTTCATAAAAATAGTCTGGCGATGACCCCAAGGCAATTTTCAGGGACACGGTAATGGTGACCCACTTAAAAATGCTAAAACACATGTCTATCATGGAGAGACAAAACATGGAGCCGATATCATGCTAAAAAAATCTGAGAATCTTTATTGAATACATATACAAGATAAAAAGTACCGTAGTAGGGAAAAAGGTTGACAGTGCAAAAAAGAAACACCATCCCTGGTCTATATTAATAAATCAGTATATAACAAATGAAGTATCAAAAAGTGACAGACAAAAAATAATGACAGACAAAAAATGGTGGGCTGCCTAATAACGTAGAGGTGCCATAAGGTATCACATCACAAACAATGTCGCAAAGAAGTTACACCCATATAATAACATACCGCATGGCACCTCCATAGATTCAGGTTGCAGCCATTACAATTCAATAGGACATACACATTTCACGTATATCCAAGTAATTAAGGTAAAAGAGGGGGTAACACCAACCCTGGTCTTGTTTGTGACATTCTTTTCATTTGTGGTGAGCTGCTTTTACCTTAATTACTTGGATATACGTGAAATGTGTATGTCCTATTGAATTGTAATGGCTGCAACCTGAATCTATGGAGGTGCCATGCGGTATGTTATTATATGGGTGTAACTTCTTTGCGACATTGTTTGTGATGTGATACCTTATGGCACCTCTACGTTATTAGGCAGCCCATTTTTTTGTCTGTTTTTTGATACTTCATTTTACTGATTATTAATATAGACCAGGGATGGTGTTTCTTTTTTGCACTGTCAACCTTTTTCCCTACTACGGTACTTTTTATCTTGTATATGTATTCAATAAAGATTCTCAGATTTTTTTAGCATGATATCGGCTCCATGTTTTGTCTCTCCATGATAGACATGTGTTTTTGCTTATATTTGGGAGCTCATGTGTGTTATACTTGCTTTTGAGCCAGTTAGATGCAGGTGGTGTGGTGGTTACATTAATCAATAGAGAATTACATTGATATTTTGGAGTCCTCGCCACTGTTTATAGCATCAGGGTTACGCACGTGTTTTTGTATATTCACTTAAAAATGCTGCCTGACAACCTAGCGGTTAACCCCTGATTGTCTGTCTTTCAATAAGATTGCAGTGTAAAGCATAGTGTTGAGCCTCAGTAATAGGATTGCAGTGTAAAGCATGGTGGTGAGCCTCAGTATGACTTTTTGGATGGAGATTGCATGTGGTCACGTACTCCCTGTAACCCCATAGTCACCCCGTCTCTGATGTGCTACCCCAGAACATTCTCTGCCCCAATTCGCAAGACCTTTTGCTGTCTCCGTGTGCTGACAGTGGGGATTTACCAGTGTTGTCTGAGGAGGTGGTGGACAATGGTGAGACACAGGTGTCGGGGGGTGAGTTAGTTGTATGGGAAGCAAGTTACAGTGGGGACTCCTTGGTGGGGCTTTCTCATGATGGGACAGATTCAACTTGGGTGGATCAGGCACAGGAACAGATCAATTTTTTTTTTGTGTTTATTTAACTTTTATTTAGCACAAATAACCACAGAGATATTTATTCGTTCTCTTCCTCCCCAGGCTTTGTTCATTTTAATAAGCGTCAGCCTGTCAGCGCTGTCAGTTGACAGGCGTGTACGCTTATCGGTGATGACGCCACCAGCTGCACTGAATACCCGCTCTGACAGCACGATAGCGCAGGGCAGGCCAGCACCTCCAAGGCGTACAGCGCCAGTTCAGGCCACGTGTCCAGCTTTGAAACCCAGTAGTTGTATGGAGCAGAGTGATCACGCAGGACGTTGGTATGGTCAGCTAGGTACTCCATCACCATCTTTCTTTACAGCTCCCCCCTACTCTGCCTAGACTGAGGACAGGTGACAGTGTCTTGCTCAGGTGACATAAAACTGGCAAAGGCCTTGGAGAGCGTTCCCCTGCCAGTGCTGGACAAGCTGCCTGCTCGGCTCCTCTCCCCCGCTACTTGGCCCACAGAACCATGCTCTCTGCCGCTAGCGGCGTCAGATGGGAAGGATTCTTTCAGCTTGTGCACCAGGGCCTGTTGATATCTATTCACTCTCATACTCCTTTCCTCTGCAGGGATGAGAGTGAAAGGTTCTGCTTGTACCGTGG
>ONZH01003794.1:0-47364 GCA_900303285.1 Rhinella marina | reverse complement strand
CTGCATGTTGATTGGCTGAGAAAAGGCACCTAACATGCAGGAAGAGGAAGTTGCCATTTCCTCGAGGATCATGATAAGCTCGTCCGAGTATCGAGCATATGCGAATACCCTAATGCTCGAACGAGCACCAAGCTCGGACGAGTATGTTCGCTCATCACTAGTTATTACCATGCCAGACTACGTAGGCACATACCCCTTTGATAAAGAGAGGTTGTACTCAGTTGTCAATATATCCATAAATATTAAGGAGAGATTACATACAGGTATGAGAAAAGATTTCTGTAGAATTGTTATGTAATGGGAAATACAAGTATTATTTACAAAACCAGAATTGTCATGAGTGGTGACAGATCTTCTTTAAGGGTACATCATCACAAAACAGACATTCTTCAGTGGAATTTCACTGCAGATTTGCTGTGGATTTTATCCCATAGAATGCAACGGGTAAAGTTGACATACTGGGGATTTAAAATAAGCACCACAGGTCAGTTTACTCTGCAGATTAGTTTTTTTGCACCATGTTGTTTTAGATTTCTTGGTATATTTTTTTTTTAGTGCTGATTTTGGAGAGTTTCTGCCTCAAAATCGGCTCCAAAAAACACCTCAAAACAGCCTACCTATAAAATTTCAATAGGAAGCAGCACTTGATTTTTGTCTAAAAAAAGAGTGGAAAAAAGAAGCAGCATGTCCTATATTGGGGCAGAATCAATTGCGAATCTCCCACTGAATGAATAAGAAGCTGAAAAAAACTGCTCCATGTAAGTACATTCATTTTTGGTGCATTTTTCCATGCATTTTTTTAGCACAGATCTGCTCCAAAAACCTCAAGCAGAATATTCAGCTTTGTAATAAAGTGAACACCCATTGGGTAAAAACAGACACGTGAAAAAGTCCCATAAAAAATGTGTCATTATGCGCAGATTTTTTAAATATGTTTTTCAAAATCAGTCTTGTGATCTGGCTCTAAAACCCGTGATAGCAAATCAGCAGCATTTATGATTCATATTGATGTACCCTGAATCTGCAGTATATAGCTGACATTCATCTAAAGGATATGTCAATTTTTTGCAATTTCTTTTTTATTACTTCAAGGCACCTTAAATTAAAAAAAAAAACACCTTAAAAAGAATTGATTCAAATTTTTCTACAGCTTCTATGAAGACAGATGCATTTTCATAGTAACAGATTTTAAACAAACCTTGTGTAGTTTGACCTGAAACAATAATCTATTCAATCTTTACCATATTTCTTGCTAACCTAAAGGGTTTGGCCCATCTGGAATATTCCACGGCATATTACTAGGATATGCCATCAGTGTCAGGGCTAGTTCACACGGCCGGTGGATGGCCGTATCCGTGCTGCGGACCGCAAATTGCGGTTCTCAATGCATGGGCAGAACCATGGGGCTTCCGCTTGCGGATCACGGACCCATTCACTTCAATAGAGTCCGCGATCCTAATCTGACTATCCTGATTTTTTTGTGGTGCGGAGGCACGGACAGAAACACCACGGAAGCACTCCATTTTTGTGAGCCAAGACCAGTAGTGAAGCCTACACAGAGATAAGGTATAACGGCAAGATCTGCTCATGTTCTGTTGTTTTTGACCTAAACCTGGTTTTGGCTCACAATAACTGATGGAAATAACTGACCAAATAACTGATGTGTGAACAAGGCCTTATTGGTATTGAATTACATATCTTAGTTTACGGCTGATGTAGGAATAAGTAAATGTAGAAGTGAATAAATAAAACTGAAGCAGAATAAAGTCTCCCTGCACTCTCCAACATTCTTCTGATTGGCTGGTTGAACTGCATTATGGGTGATCTTGTGTTTCCGGGCTTGTCTCCTCTGCACCTGATTTGTTACCACGAAGAGCAAAGAAATTCGGATTTGTTGCAAATCGAAGTTTTCCTAAACTTTAGAACCACATTCCACTTTGAATGCTTCGTTCACACAACAATAGTGGCTGTGCATGCATAGCTGATCTTTATTCAGTGTGGGTGCCATGTGCTGGAGATAGGAGCGGGTCTGGAACCCTCACCTATCTGACATTAATGACATATCCCAGTGATATACCATCAATGTCCTAGATGGGCCAACCCTTTTAGAAAATGTATTTAGCAAGATGTGGAGGGCAACATAGAAGGTAACAGGACTGCACAGTTTATAAAAATAGAGACACATAGTTTTGCATGGGAATATGGACACAAAATGGTAAGAAATGTTTAATCATGACTTTGTAAATGTTTCATATTAGATTCAATGGAGAAATTAAATAATGTATTAATGAAGGTGGGCATATCCTTCAATGTTTTTATTAACATTTTTCTGTGGCTAAAAATAGCTATTATGTCTATGGTAATGTTGCAAAGGTTTCACTGTACAAAAGAAGGAATGGTGTTTTACAAAATTCCACTTAAATTCTGCTGAAAAAAAAGCTGTATAAATTTAAAGTCATATAGGCATATAACTTGAAAATAATAAAAAAATAAAAAATAGGTTAAAGAGAACCTATCACCAAAATATGCAATACGATCTGCAGGTAGCGTGTTATAAAGATGCGGAGACTGAGCAGATTGATATATACTTTTGTTGGAAAAGATTCAGTAAAACTTGTAACTTTAAATTTCTTTTTACTGACTTCATTTGTACATGGGGAAGTGTTATCAGTAGCTGATAGCATTTACTGTGCAAGTGTGTCCTGTATATACAAATAGCTGTCCATACATGGCGGGTGCTGGCTGTATAATACCGCAGGCATGTGGCCACAATGACTAGGATCAGCGATGACTCCGAATGCAGTCGTTTAACCCCTCAGATGCCAATTTCAATAGTGACCGCGGCATCTGAGGAGGCAAAGGAATACCAGACAGAATGTCAGAATCTCATAGACCGTAAAAGTTCTGTATTATGGTCTATGGGACAAACAATCAAAACATCCCAGATTCTAGCCCCCTAAGGGGGCTAAGAGTTATTGTGTTTTTTTTTAAATTCTACATAATAACTTTTAGTCCCTAAGGGGGCTTAAAGTTATAATGTAGAAATTAAAAAATAGGTTAAAAAGGTAAAAAAAACATACAAATATTAAACATTCAAATCACCCCCCTTTACCAATTTTTGATAAAAATAAACAATAAAAAATCTGATAGATATTGCCATGTCCAAAAACATCTGGACTATTAAAATATAAAAATATTCCTAAGTGGTGTACATGCAATTTGCCATTTTTCGTCACCTCAAAAAAGTGAATGACAGTGATCAAAAGGTTATACATATCCCCCCCCCACACACACACAAAAAAAAAACTTCATACAGCTCTGTGGATGGAAATTTCAGAAAGTTAGGGGTGTAAAAAATGGTTATGCAATGAAAATGTGAGTTTTTTCAAAGGTTTTTAATTTTTAAAATTAGTAAAAAAAATATATATACAGTATATACACTCACCGGCCACTTTATTAGGTACACCTGTCCAACTGCTCGTTAACACTTAATTTCTAATCAGCCAATCACATGGCGGCAACTCAGTGCATTTAGGCATGTAGACATGGTCAAGACAATCTCCTGCAGTTCAAACCGAGCATCAGTATGGGGAAGAAAGGTGATTTGAGTGCCTTTGAACGTGGCATGGTTGTTGGTGCCAGAAGGGCTGGTCTGAGTATTTCAGAAACTGCTGATCTACTGGGATTTTCACGCACAACCATCTCTAGGGTTTACAGAGAATGGTCCGAAAAAGAAAAAACATCCAGTGAGCGGCAGTTCTGTGGGGCGGAAATGCCTTGTTGATGCAGAGGTCAGAGGAGAATGGGCAGACTGGTTCGAGCTGATAGAAAGGCAACAGTGACTCAAATTGCCACCCGTTACAACCAAGGTAGGCAGAAGAGCATCTCTGAACGCACAGTACGTCGAACTTTGAGGCAGATGGGCTACAGCAGCAGAAGACCACACCGGGTGCCACTCCTTTCAGCTAAGAACAGGAAACTGAGGCTACAATTTGCACAAGCTCATCGAAATTGGACAGTAGAAGATTGGAAAAACGTTGCCTGGTCTGATGAGTCTCGATTTCTGCTGCGACATTCGGATGGTAGGGTCAGAATTTGGCATCAACAACATGAAAGCATGGATCCATCCTGCCTTGTATCAACGGTTCAAGCTGGTGGTGGTGGTGTCATGGTGTGGGGAATATTTTCTTGGCACTCTTTGGGCCCCTTTGGTACCAATTGAGCATCGTTGCAACGCCACAGCCTACCTGAGTATTGTTGCTGACCATGTCCATCCCTTTATGACCACAATGTACCCAACATCTGATGGCTACTTTCAGCAGGATAATGCGCCATGTCATAAAGCTGGAATCATCTCAGACTGGTTTCTTGAACATGACAATGAGTTCACTGTACTCAAATGGCCTCCACAGTCACCAGATATCAATCCAATAGAGCATCTTTGGGATGTGGTGGAACGGGAGATTCGCATCATGGATGTGCAGCCGACAAATCTGCGGCAACTGTGTTGATGGCCATCATGTCAATATGGACCAAAATCTCTGAGGAATGCTTCCAGCACCTTGTTGAATCTATGCCACGAAGAATTGAGGCAGTTCTGAAGGCAAAAGGGGTCCAACCCGTTACTAGCATGGTGTACCTAATAAAGTGGCCGGTGAGTGTATATATATATATATATATATATATATAATATATATATATTATATAGATATATATAGATATATACAAATTTGATATTTCTGTAAAAGTACTGACTTACAGAATAAGGATATCATGTCATTTTTAGCACACAGTGAATGCCGTAATAGCAAAATCCAAAAAACCTGGTTGGAATTGTGGGGTTTTTACAATTTCACCCAACAAAGAATGTTTTTCCTATTTTCCAATACAAGATATGATAAATTTAAGAGGTTCTCCGGGAATTAAGAAAATGAAAATACTTAACTATTACTTTATTATAAATATATTCCCAAATGCCTTTCATTAGTTATAATGGCTCGTTTTGTCTGGGGAGCAATCATCAGGAGAAATAAAATGGCCACCATCCTATTCGTACACACAAAACCTGTCCTAATCACACAAGAGGACAAGTTACTTCACAGCACTGAGGTAAAGAGGAACCATGAAGTGCAGAGAAGATAGTGGAGGTCTGGATAATGAGAAGCAGCACTTGTATGCAGTCTCCATTACCACAGTCTGTCCTGTCCGTCCTCTCTGTCCTTCATGTCTCCTCATGAACTCCGTTCCTACAGAGATTCAGCTGAAGATCTTATCATCTGTGTTCAGGATCATAATCACTGACAGGTAGAGCAGAAAGGAGGATGAGGCAGCTCTTTACCTCAGTGTTGTGAAGTAACCTGTCCTCCTGTGTAATAAGGACAGGTTTTGTGTGTACTAACAGGACGGCGGCCATTTTATTTCTTCTAATCATTGCTCCCCAGACAACATGAACCAATATAGCTAATGAAAAGTAGTTGGGAATATATTTATAATAGAGTAATGTTTAGGTATTTTCATTTTCTTAATTCTTGGAGAACCCCATTAAATAGTGCCATTTAAAATACAACTTTTCCTGTGAACAATAAGCCCTAATTTGCCTATATGAACGGAAAATTAAAATAGTTATGGCTATTGGAATGTGGGAGAAAAAAAAAAGAAAATGCAAAAATGAAAATGGACCTGGTTTTAAGGGGTTAAGTCCTGAATCGTTAACCTAGAATACCCGTTTAAGCTAGTAGTACTGTGTTCACAGTCAGGTAGACATCATATAATACAAGCCAGAAGTCATAAATAGTGTGCTAGTAAGTATTTGATATCATTGGAAATTTAATCCTCTTCCCTTTCCATGAATTAAATCCAATTGCATGTCAACTTCCTTTTGCATCTTGAGCCATTTGTTTGCAATGTACTGGTTGCCTAAAGGCATAGACACATTTAAATAATTATGTGCTATGGAGTTAACTAATACATCTAATTTCAAATCAGTTCAGTAGAACTGTTGTCTACATCTAACACCTTCACACTTACAGCATTGGTTTCAACAGGGGCAATTTGTTGCTATTTGTTTGGTTCAGTAGGACAGAGCTTTCAGTGCTTAAAATAAATACTTAGTACACCAACAAATCTCAAATTCAAAGGATAAAAAAGATACAAGGATGAAATTAAATGTCAAAACTACAAGTAGCTCTAATGAATACTGCTTTAACTGTGAGATTATAGTGAATTATGTACTAAATACCATACAAGACCATGATCTTGTCGACACTTTTGCATTATAGGCGCTCCTACAATCAGAGATCCTGTCCAGCAAGATCAGTATAACATGAGAGCAATACAGGCACAAAACTGACCCACCAGCGGGTGTAATTAACTGAGCGAACAAAAAATGTTTTGTTCCAAATTCATGAGACATGAAGTGTGTTAAATCAGGTGTAATCTGGCCTGCAGTTAAACTTTAGGGAGAATCTATCCTGGTGTACATCACTGTGCATTGCAGCAACATGCATACCTAGTCTTTTCTCGTAGCAAAACAGTTACTGTGCATCTGAGTGACGGGCAGGTCACATATGGCCGTGTACATCATCGTGCAGGCCACAAACATTTCTAGCTAAACCAAAAAAAAAAGCATACAGCATCCTTCAGTAAAGAAAAAAAAAGCCTGCACACCCCTGCAGGTGTCCCAATGAATCTTTAGTGGAACAGGATTTGGTCGGTCAGCATTTGATCAGTATTAGTAAGACAAAAACAGGAGTGGATCCAAAACAGAGATAACATGTGATGGATGGAAATATTTGCATGTCTTCTGTGTTGTGGACCCACTACTGCTTTTGGCTTCCAAATCATGATCAAATCCTGATGCAATATACTGATGGTGTGATAGAGGCCTCTGAAATCAGCTTTCTTCAGATGGAAAAGAAGTCTTGCATGCATGAATTTCCCACACTGCTAAGTATGGCATTTTATCCCCGCCACTTGGTGCTAACTGCCTGCTGTTGCCTTTATGAACCCGTGCACCGCTAGTTGTTTCCTGACAGGTAGGCTCCTTAATGATGCTGATGATGCCCACTCTTCACCCGGCTCCCACGTGCGATCGGCTACATCATCATCCACTAATGTCAATTCGTCACCCTCACTAGTCTCATGCCCACGGCCCTGACCGCTCGCAACACGTTCCAGCTCCCACCCAACTGCCATTATTGCTACTTGCATGCCTAAGGGAGGACACAGTGAACATCTCCTCCAAGTCTGTGCTGTACATACTGACTGTCCTCACTGAGCTCGTCCACACTGAAAAGAAGACAAGTGAGGGCGCAGAGGTTGTTCCTGGGTCATGCCAACTAAGTGTGGTGGAACCTACCGATTCCTGGCTGTGTTTATCTGTTGTCACCTGAGATGATGTTGAAGAGGGAGTCAACTATTCCAGTATAGCTGGATTGTAACACGACGGCTGGATGTCAGTGGCAGCTCTGGTCTGTTGCTTCGGTTGCTGCTACCACCACCCCTTCTCCTGCTACTTGTGACGGCTACAGCAACATTTTTGCCACTATCCACTCCTTTTGACGGCCCAGGCAACTGTCTGTTGGACATATAACGTACAGTAACTGTATCAGTAATGTAACAGATGAAGTATGAATGGTGTAGCAGAAAAACTAGAAAAATGCGCCTATATATATCACACCGCCTATTGACAATGAGTATTATGCACCATACATCTATGTATAACTGAACAGATTAATTATTAATGGTGCAGCAGATGAACTAGATACACCTCCCTATATATTTCGCATTCCTTGAGAATCTAAGTTTTCCTGAAATTTGGATCAAATTTAATGTGTTTCAATTCGATTCACTTAACACTAGTTATGATGCTGTAAGACCCATGGTCGGGCCAGGATTTACTCACATAATACAAAATTCTTCTGTATTAAGTGCTTATCAAACTGGACTATGTCCTGAGGAACCAAGTTAAATATGGGATAGATAGATAGATAGATAGATAGATAGACAGATAGATATAGATCTATACAGTATATGTTTCTGTGGGTGTGTATTACATTCTAGTATTGTGTATTATATCTATGGACTGAACTTGGATCTGTTGTTATTTCTACGTACTGAGCTTGGGTTGAACTCTGTCTTAGATTCCTTCAGATTCAGTGAGAAGAATAGAGTTGGAAGCATGTCAGATTGTTGAACAAAACCACGGAACAGTGATACAGCAAACTATGTTTCCGATGTAAACAGAGCTTTACTGTTTCTGTGCAGTAAATTTTGTTCTAGTGCCATATGTAATCAGCAAATTTGGGTCTTGTACCATATCAAAGTAGTAAGCTTGGGTCTGGTGCTCTATGCTTATTTCAGGACTTGTCATTGGAAAATTAGATTCGGCTGCTGTGCAGAATTTTTTAAAAAAAATAACTTTGTGACGCATTACTTCATCACAAAGCACATTTCTTTGTAAGTAGTGGGTGCAATGACAGGGAGCAGTGATTGAGCTGCTACCCGTCATTGTACCCTTCAGATGCTTCATTCATAAATTATCGCAGCATCTGATATACATAACACGGGGTAAAATGTGCAATACTTATCTAATACATTTGCTCGCGACGGGCCAGCCGCCATCTTGCTTGAAGATCTGGTGCAAAATCTTGAGTGGTCCAAGGTGACGTCATCACGCCGCCCAGCGTAGTGCTGTCATACGTCACCGCGCATGGCACTTTGTGTGAGATCTTCAAACAAGATGGCAGGGGTGAACCCTTTATGAGCAAATAGATCAGATTTTGTGTTTTCCACTATTTCATCTTAAATTGATTTGCTACCATAAAGCATAAGGAAATCCAGCTTTGTGGCGAATCATATTTATCTTGGACTTCAATTCACTCAACACTACTTGTCACATCCCAGGAGTCAAGTAGCTAAAGCACCTAGAAAATAGCTATGCATATAAAATTACCAGGCCACATAACAACTTCAAAGTAGATCCTGGAGTGTCAAAGCGGCTCCAACATTTACACTATTTTGTTCTCCCTTGGCCTATTCTGTGTATTCAGGGGGTTTGGTCAAGGGCTAGCTGCAGTGCTCATTTTAACTCCCTGCACCAGGGAACATCCTAACAAAATGGCCTGAGCCCATCTATGAATGTGTCAAGTGAGATTCCGTTTGGTATAATTTTTAAAAAGCTACAGTTTTGCATTATTATTTGGACACAGTTCATTATTACTATTGTATAAAAAGGGTAAGGTAAACAAAATTGCAAATTTTAACATTTTTTATATGGGCACATTGTTGCTCCACCAAGTATTTATCGTTTTCAAAGTTAAGAGAGGAGAATGCCACTGCCAGAGACCTATAGTGGCTTATTTTCCAGAAGAACAGAAGGATTGGGTACTAAAATTCAAAGTGTCCTATCTTACACTTTTTTGGACCATTGCCAGGTTTAGGCAATAATAGTATAATAATGAGTATAAGGGCTTTGGACATTGTAGGGTGGTGTGTCAACTGAAAATCCAGTAAAGGGCTTTATCTAACATAAGTCAGCCCTTCCTGCACTATGACATTATAGTATGTCAAGTTCATATACTATAAAAAGTGTAATTTTATTAATTCCTAATTTGCCAGTTAACGGTTGCACAATATCACTTATAATAAAATCTTCCAAAAGGTTTCTGAGCCCTGAAGCCATATTTTTTCATTGGCTTCTCTATCAGGAAGTTCTTTCTTTCCTTGCTGAGAGCTGTGCTGTGTAAATGAATGAAAGATGCACACATACGTAACATATGGAATTACATGAAGTGTTTATAAATGTTTATTAGATCCTTTTGCTTGTGTTTCTTTATACAATTTACATAGATATGAACATTTTAATATAACATCTAGGCACATGCTCTATAACTTTCAGGTGTGAGAAAACATAATAGTAGAATGGCTAAAAAACATATCAAAATACCATAATTTCTATTGTAAATGACCCAATTCAATGCTTATTAAGGATTTCTATCTTTATATAAAGCTCAGTAACAGAAAGTTATGCATTTTAATATACATTTTGCATGTATTCCTTGGTTTTCAAACTACTTACTTGCATTCAGTGAACATGAGATCTTGAAAACTGTAAGGATAGATTTTCATTATATATAATGAACTAGCAGAAAGACCCGGCTTCGCCTGGGTATATTTCATCTATTTCATTTAATGTTTCTGTGTGTCGTTGCAGAGAGAAAGTCATCCTCCCTCCCATCCCTGCAGCTGACAGATGTTGATTTTTACCTTCAATTGTTCAATCTCCATTGGCTGCGGAGTGGGAGGGGTCATGGCCTGACTGAGTCGGGGGCGTGACATTGAAAGACCTAGGGCAGGGTTTTAAGTCCTTCTTTTGATGGTGGCCAGAATTACAGGTCGATGCCATGGTAATTTATGAGGATACGCCATGGGTAACAGTGGAAGAAAACATTGCTTTGCACGGGTATATTTAATCTATTTCATTTAATGTTCTGTATGTTGTTGCAGAAAGAAATCCAACCTCCCTCCCGCCCCTGCAGCTGACAGAAGTTGATTTTTACCTTCATTTTTTCAATCCCCGTTGGCTGCGGAGTGGGAGGGGGCGTGGCCTGACAGAGTCGGAGCGTGGTTCCGCGAGATCTGGGGCGGGGGTCAGAGTGGCATGAATTACAGGTCGATGACATGGTAATTTATGGGGACCCGCAATGGGTAGCAGTGGAAAAAAACATCTTTTATTAGTACTGAATGGTCGTAGTCTAAAATTAGTCAATTTCATCTACGATTTTTGTGTGTCATTGCAGAGAGAAATTCACCCTCCCACCCCTGCAGCTGATTTTTTTCAATCCCCGTTGCCTACGGAGTGGGAGGGGGCATGGCCTGGCAGAGTTGGGGGTGAGGATTATCAAGATGCTTCGAACGGTTGTAGTCTGAAATTAGTCTATTTCATCTAAAATTTTGTGTGTCATTGCAGAGAGAAATTCACCCTCCCACCCCTGCAGCTGACAGAAGTTTATTTTTCCCTTCATTTTTTCAATCCCTGTTGGCTTCGCATAGGTGATTTAATCTATTTCATTTAATGTTTCTGTGTGTCGTTGCAGAATGGCTGCAGAGTGAGAGGGGGCGTGGTCTGACAGAGTTGGGGGCGTGACTTAGCAAGACGATTCGAACAGTTGTAGTCTATAATTAGTCTATTTTATCTAAAATTTTTGTGTGTCGTTGCAGAGAGAAATTCACCCTCCCACCCCTGCCGCAAACAGAAGTTTATTTTTACCTTTATTTTTTCAATCCCCATTGGCTGCGGAGTGGGAGGGGGCGTAACCTGACAGAGTCGGGGGCGTGGATTAGCAAGACGCTTCACATGGGTGTATTTAATCTATTTCATTTAAAGTTTCTGTGTGTCGTTGCAGAAAGAAAGTCAACCTCTCACCCATCCCTGCAGCTGACAGAAGTTGATTTTTACCTTTATTTTTTCAATCCCTGTTGGCTGCGGAGTGGGAGGGGCGTGGCCTTACAGAGTCAGGGCGTGGCTTAGCAAAGCGCTTCGCATAGGTGCATTTAATCTATTTCATTTAATGTTTCTGTGTGTCATTGCAGAATGGCTGCGGAGTGAGAGGGGGCGTGGCCTGACAGAGACGGGGCATGGCTTAGCAAAAGGCTTCGAACGGTTGTAGTCTATAATTAGTCTATTTCATCTAAAATTTTTGTGTGTCGTTGCAGAGAGAAATTCACCCTCCCACCCCTGCAGCAAACAGAAGTTTATTTTTACCTTCATTCTTTCAATTCCCGTTGGCTGCGGAGTGGGAGGGGGCGTGACCTGACAGAGTCGGGGGCGTGGATTAGCAGACGCTTCGCATGGGTGTATTTAATCTATTTTATTTAATGTTTGTGTGTGTTGTTGCAGAAAGAAAGTCAACCTCCCACCCATCCCTGCAGCTGACAGAAGTTGATTTTTACCTTTATTTTTTCAATCTCTGTTGGCTACGGAGTGAAAGGGGGTGTGGCCTGACAGAGTTGGGGGTGTGGCTTAGTGAGACCTGGGGCGGGGGTTTTAAGTACTTCTTTTAGGGTGGCCTGAATTAAAGGTCAATACCATGCTTATTTATGAGCCCACGCAATAGGCAGCAGTGGAGGAAAACATCTTTTATTACTACTGAACTGTAGTAATAGAAAAAAACATAAGTTATATTTATGGTAACCGGAATACCTTTAACAGGGTCAGTAAATAGAAATGGATGAGATCCTCAGCTGCTGATAATTACCTGGTTGTTATGGAAACCTGCCCTCCCTGTGTGGCTTTGCAGAGAATGGCAGTTGGAGTTTAAAACCAAAGCTCCCAGTTGTAATGTTGGCTAATGGAGATCATATTTTGGGAATATCTCGGGAACGGTACGTCCTAGAGAGATGAGACCTGGTCTAAAACCTTCCCGGACACCTGATGTACCTGTGTGCCGAATTTGGTGAAAATCGGTCCAGTAGTTTGGTCGCGCATAGAGAACAGACAGACAGACAGACAGACAGAAATTCATTTTTATATTATTAAGAGATATAATCTGTTTGCTGAAATGAGAAAGTCTTGTAGGTGTATTATTTATTTCCTAAAAGGGAATTTGGCAGTTCCAAAACATTCACCAAACAGTGTATAGTGTAAGTGATGCTGAGTTCAATTATGTAATTGTTATCTTCATACTCAATTGCATTCCAACATTGTGATCCCACAAACCAGCAGTAAAATGCATTGATAGGATCTTTGAGTCCTCTCCACTATGTGTGTGAGCACAGGAGTCCTCTCAATGCATTTTAGTGCTGGTTTGTGTGGGAACACAAAGGTGTAATGCAAGTGAGTAGGAAGATAAAAATTACATAACCAAAATCAGCATAACTTAAACTAGACACTGCTTACTCTAGTTTGGGGGGTGTTTCAGAGATCGCAGTTTCCCTTTAAAAAGATACATTGAGAAATATATATATATATATATATATATATATATATATAAAATAAATGTGCAACATTTTTCTCTGTATCATAATGTTATTGTATTTAATGTTATGTTATTATTGTCAAATTATAAAGTATATTATTATATATTGTAGTAATATTACTGTACTAGCTGAAGGACCCGGCTTCGCCCAGGTATATTTAATCTATTTCATTTAATGTTTGTGTGTGTCGTTAAAAGATATCGAGAGTGGCCTCCACAGCAGCCCACCCCTTAACAGAAACATCCACAGCGCCCTCCCCTTTAACTGTGACCTCCACAGCAGCTAGGGTGGCCGCTGTCTTCACCCCAGAAAGCCGGACCTCACCGGCCATTCCCCCAAATGTGAAGCAGCGCCCCCGGTCCTCATGAAGCCACACCCCTAAACATGAAGCCACACCCCCTGGCTCTGTGAAGATACAGAGAAGAAGCTGTCTGAGCGTGAGCTACTGAAAGGGTGGATATCCCTACGTCCATTCAGGCACTGCGCCGGACGGAGGACAGGGAGCCAGAAACCGAACTGTCCAGCCTAAAGCCGGACATTTGGCCACCCTAACATCAGCCTGCCCCTAGGGTGGCCAGAGGTCCGGTTTTAGGCTGGACAGTCTGGCTTTCAGACTCCCTGTCCACCGTCCGGTGCAGGGCCTGGACAGACACAGGGATGTCCACCCTTTCGGTAGCTCATGCTCAGACAGCTTCTCCTCCGTGTCTTCATGGAACCAGAGGGCATGGCCTCGTGTTTAGGGGTGAGGATTCATGGGGACCGGTGGCATGGCTTCACGTTGGGGGAAGGCTGGACAGTCTGGCTTTCAGATTCCCTGTCCTCTGTCATGCGCAGGGCCTGGATGGACACAGGGATGTCCTTTTGAACAGCTCACTCTCATACAGCAATACTGTGCAGTCTGAGCATGAGCTGCAGTGAGAAAATCACCCTCCCTCCTTCCTTTGCAGCTGACAGAAGTTGATTTTTACCTTTATTTTTTCAATCCCAGTCAGATGTGGCATGGAAGGGGCGTGGCCTGACTGAGTCGGGGGGTGACTTAGTGGGACCTGGGGGTGGGGCTTTTAAGTCCTTCTTTTGAGGGTGGCCTGAATTACAGGTCGATGCCATGATAATTTAGAAAACACAGTGGGTAGCAATGGAAGAAAACATCTTTTATTACTACTGAATGGTAAATATGTGAAACTTACATTATATGAGGTGATGATGAGTTAGTCTAAAACATAAGTTATATTTATGGTAACCAGAATACAGCTTTAACAGTGTCATCCACAGCGCTCTGCCCCTTTAAAGCATACCTACAGCAGTGAACTGGCTAGGTTGTTAAGAAAACTTAGTGTGTGTGGAGACTAACTGCCTGTGAGCTTCTATTGGCTGATCAGGGTCATGTGACCAGGCTTCTATTGGTTAATGCATTTTTTGGGAATATCTCAAGAACAGTATGTCCTGGAGAGCAGAGACCCATTCTAAAACCTTCCCGGACACCTGATGTACCTGTGTGCCAAATTTCGTGATTGTAGCTGCGACGGTGCGGATTTCTTTAGCGGACATACACACACACATACATACACTCAGCTTTATATATTAGATTTAATATTGTATGGTAATATTTTTATTTATTTTAATATAATATTGAAATATTGCATTGTAATAATGAGTAAAAATAGCATTGTGAATGTCTGAAGCATCAAAAATGTAAGCTGTATACCAAGGGAGATTTTCATTCTTTTGTAATAAACAATGAAGTTTCCCATTCACTAACTAAGGATGACCATGAGGAACTGACAAACAATTGCATATTTCTCCATTATACAATGTATGAGCTTTATTTGATGAAAACTTAAAAAGCCAAGGGATATGAAAGACATGTGAAATGTTATTTTACTATTATTAACATGATATTTCTCAGTTCTTACGCAGAAAAAAAACTTTCTGTTGCTGGTCAAACAGTACTTAACATATCAAAGGACAATTCTTGGTCCAGTCCTTGGAGACTAAGAACAACTGGCAGCTAAGAAATTGTCTTTTCTGGTTTAATATCTGCCATGTTGGCAGAACAGGTAGGATCATCATGGCATTGATTAAAAAGACATTCCCAAAATGATAGTAAAAGTGTAACTTGAGAAACATTAATGTTGCATTCTGTAAAGAGGATCTGCCAGCTCTCCTGTCTGTTTTAGTACATAATTGTATTCCCTATAAAATAACAATTTTGGAGCATCTTTTCTTACAACTGTGTTGTGCTCTGTTCCTCCTGAAAATGTATAAATACACTGATAACTGAAGTTTATCAGTCCACTTGCCAATGGGCATGTCCATATATTCTCTCACACTGTCTAATCAATTCTGACAAGTAAAGATGAGTGAAGTTATGGAAAATTTGATTCTGCTTCTTAGTCACATTTCATTGTATGTAGTGGGTGCAATGATTGGGAATGACGATTTTGCCTCCCCCGTCATTGAACCCTTCAGATGCCTTGTTCATCACTGAATCGCAGCATCTGAGATTAAAAATGAGGGCTTTCAGGGGTTAATCATTAAAAAAAACAAAACATTATCCATTTGATCACGAAGAGCCCTCCACGGTCACCTTGCTTGATGACACCGCACAAAATTTTGTGCTCACGTTACCGCACGTGAGATTTTGCGCAGTATCTTCAATCAAGATGGCCATTGGAGAAAACAAAAAGATCTAAAAAAAATCTCAGTCCTAGCAAAGAGTATCCTATACCAATTTTCAGGACAATTCCTTTTTTCAGGACGAATCGTTTTGGACATGAATCAATTTTTTTTAAATAAGCAAATTTCAAAAAGGTTGCTCATCTCTAAAATCTATCTACAGTATCTGCAGTGGCATACAAAAGTTTGGGCACCCCGGGTCAAAATTACTGTTACTGTGAACAGTTAAACAAGTTGAAGATGAAATCTCCAAAAGGCATAAAGTTATGATGAAGCACACTTTTTAAGCCATATTAGTGTATAATTTTGTTTTTGTACAATTTTACAGTGAAAAAAGTATGGGAAACCAAGGAGACCGGAGCGCTGAAATAACTTTGACCAAATAGCCTGTTAGGATTAAGGCTTCTTTACAATCCTTATTAGAAAAGGTCAGGTGATGAAAAATGTCAAAGCTTTATAAATACTCAGAGTCCAATAACAATCCAAAACTGATGCATTTTGGAAAAGAGTCCTGTGGCCTGATGAAGTAAAGATAGAACTGCTGTTCACTTCCTGGTTTCCAGCTTCTAAGGCTGGGCGGGCTTAGGCAGTTTGAGTGAAGGCCTGCCACACCTCCTTATGACATCACACTGACAGCTCAGTCCTTGCATGCTCGTTCATGTGGATAGTATGAGTCATCAGTCTGGCAGCCTGCAGTGTCTGTGAAGCACATCCTTCCTGCTGTGGAATCATCACTTAGAGAGCCATGGCAACTGAGCTAAGCAGTCTCAAAGCACTATTGCCACCATGATATTATTGTCCCCAAACACAATTGCCACCATGATATTATTGTCCCCAAACACAATTGCCACCATGATATTATTGTCCCCAAGCACAATTGCCGCCATGATATTATTGTCCACATGAACCTTATATCTGTGCAGACATACATACATTAACAGATACTGGCTGGTGATTGCCTCATGTAGTTTTATGTACTACCTAAATAATGCTGGACAATTGTGCATAAGAAACACTTTTTACCCTTTGTGAAATCCCAGTTTAATTATCGAGAACAGGGCCCTCACAGTCCTTTTTTAGAATTATTTACTGTGTAATGTATTATGCTGTCTTTACATGAACCCACTGAATTGTACAGTACAGCAGAATAAGTTGGTGCTATATAAAGATTACTATTATGTACAAGATAGCACAATATAAGGAACATAGAATACATAATTGTTACCAGTGACTTTATCTTGGTAAACAGCTCAAACCGCAAACAAAAATGATTATTTCCTTAGTTAGGACATAATCTGGTTATATGTTGAAAACACTCTGGGAGTTTACTTTTAGCTGGTGAGTAAAATAAGTATGAAAGAAAAGTTTGAAAACACCAGTCTTGCGTAACATTTACTGAATTTCTCCACCTACACAGTCATTGCAAGATGACAATGACAGTGCTAACTGCCTATTTGTTTCTCAGTACAGAGCCTGAAAATATATCAGTAAGAGAATGAAAACCAACAGAAATAAATAAAACAAATCACAAAACGGTATTGTATTTGGTTACACAAGAAATCAATCTTTGTTAAAAGCCTTAGAAGAAACCTATTATCTTTACTAATACTGTCATTTACAAAAAGAGATTTGTGAAGGGTTTCTGGCAGGAGAATCTGACACAAGGGCTCTTTTATAAGTCATAAATGGTTTCATATGGCTTAGAGACAACTCAGAAATTTCCATGTTCACTAGTTTCAGTCATATCATACTCTCATCTCATCATATGGCTTTTTAACATGGATAGTTTTATAAGGTCATTGAAGTCATGATATCATGAAACAACCATAGCAGGAGTCATTTGAAGGAAAGGAAAGCAAATTATTCTAAGCAATGTGAAGAAGAGATGAGGATTGTGAAAATGAAATTGGCTTATGTTCTAAATAATTGGGAAGAAAATAGCAGACACAAGTTGTTAATGAAATGTTTACCCTAATTAAGAGGTTATGGTTAGTTCTTAAAGTTAAGAAGTAATGGTTAAATTCAACCCGTAGTTTTTTTAAATCTAAATACTGTAGGAAGAAACATTCTGCACTGATTACTTTCATAACATACTATCTTTACATAGGTTGCAACTTGTTTTTCTGTATGTATTCAGTCGGTGCTAGGGTATCTATTTCATTATAATTTACTCAATTATAAATGTGTCTTCAGTAGGCTCTTATGCTCCCCCTAGTGGTAGCTATGGGTAGCCATAATTTTAACATTACAACGTGGTTTATTAGCAGAGAATTTTAATCAGCTTAAAAAAAAGGGAAGCTTCTTCACTTATATTGACATACTATTAAAGATGAGCGAATCTATTTGCCGCTTCGTAGATTTGTATCGAATCTTGGAAATTTTCTTCTCCGAAGCGAATCTGAATTTTGTCGGATTCACTTCATATTATTCGTAAACGTACGCTAACTATACGTAAGATACGTATGAAACGTGAGTAAATTTACACATTCTGCGTACGGCGGGAAAATGACGTTCCGCCCCCGCAAGAGTGGGAAAGTGTAGATACGCCCCTCTCAGAACTGGAAAAAAACAATAGAACGCTAAGGATTCACAAGCACTTTTGTACGCTCGTGCGTACGTGTTCACATAAGTTGCGTACCTTTAACAAGTGTACGTTCGTTATTAGTGTGCAAATGTTTGCAAAACACCACATAATAACGTATGATTTGTATGCAGCTTCGTCAAATAGATTCGTATTTGTTTGAATCTTGTCAAAACTTCGACGAATATTCGACAAAGGAAATTTTGGACGATTCGCTCATCTCTACATACTATGAAATAAACCAACACAGAACATTGAACTAATTAAAAAAAAATCTGAATCTGTTTATATTAATTGTACTGTTGGTACAGTCTTTGTTGTATGAGTGATTGATTCCTCTTATGTGTGCCTCTGTCACCTGGTTCGTTGTGTTCATCCGTTCTCTTCTGTGCTTTCCATATGTTTGCAGTGACTGTTGTCTGGTTGGCAGGAGGAGGTGTACTCCATTTGCCCAATTATGAGAGAAAATGCTGGTTTATTAGAACCTAGAGGAACAAGGCGAGTTGTGGACCAAAACAAGTAGTTTCTCAATGCAGAGTGAGAAAGGTTATAGTGAGGCTCCGGCAGCATAATCTAATGCACACTGTTATGCATTGAATAGGATAGTTGAGCTTGGCACAGAACATCAAATTGTACAAAATTTTACATGAGAAATTATCTTTCTACTATCATTTCCTAGTGCAAAGTGTGTGCTTGGCAAGAGGTGGAGGCAGGGAGATACCTGTAGGTGGATTGTGTCAGAAGGTTGTGTGGGTCTGAAGGAAGGCTTGTGATACAACACAGTGTCTCCTTGAATGGAGTGTTGCCTGGTTTGGAACCATTAATAGTCAGTTTAGCTTCCCCCACTAATCTTGGCTCAGTGCCTAGTAAAGGGAGCATTTATTTTATGACTGTGCACATTGGCAGAGTATATTGAAGTGGTAGTGCCAAAAACCTCTGACGGGCTTGGCTCTCCATACACTAGTGATTTTGTTTGTCTACAACAACAATTTTACCCCATCTGTTGCTGTAGATGTCTGTCAAAGGCTTAATCTGATATCATAGTAATTGTCATACTATATTTTAGAAATGTACCGTAACAAATGGCAGCACCAAGGCTCAAGAGCCAGCATTGCTCTTAAGTCACATCTTGTTCTCCTGCTGTCAGCACTTAAAGCTGCACTGAAATACACAGTCTGGACTGCTGTGCCATTCTAATATAAAGTAGAAGACCCCTGTGCATGTGCACAGCAATCCCAACTATGTATTTTGGTGTAGCTTTGAGCAATGAGAGCATGGGAATGGGGGAGTAGGAAAATAAATAGTGATCTGGGCTGCTTCTTTTCATGAAGTACTTTAGATACTAGCCCAAGACCATGGTGACAGATTACGTTTAAAGCCGTTCTATTGAGTGCAGTACTAAATTCTTACTTCCAGTACTTGTTGTACACTGCTCACAGACAGCCTATCATGTCTTCAACCCGCCAACTGAATACATGATTAGTAATTGGGTAAGGCAGCAGCAATTCTTTTTAGGGCTAATAAATTAAGACTCAAGGAACACTCATAGGACAGGGGTCAAACTTCCACTTTAATCTGTAAAGTGACTACTACCATGACTCAGAGTGAAGTGACACTACTGTAGGTCTTCAGGCCATACTTTTGACCATTGTGAGATTCTTGTGGTTTAATTCCTTAAACCTTGAAGAAGAACCACTAATCCAAGTGGCAAGCCATTGTTAATGTTTTTCATAATGATGTTGCAAGGCCACTAGATGATACATTTGGCACAGATTAACAGATTCATATCCCTACAATCTGGTATTGTTTAGTTACAGAATGCATATCATTAAACAACATAAGTATTTTTTTAAGACAGAAAACCTTTCCCCATTGTAGCTATAATCTCTGCCAACCAGCAACTGCATGACTAAATTCACATTCAAATACCAATATATGTGTTTAGAAATAATCATCTTCCAAGAAAAAATTTTAAGCATGTCAAATAATTTTATCAACTGTTGGAACAGATTTTGATCAGATAGAATCATTTTGTTAGAACAAATATTCAGATTATCTAAACAAGTAATAATTTTCAGCTTTCTGTTAGATATTAAGCAGTTAGCCATCCAAGTCAATTTGTCAAATCTATTTTACAACAAGGAAAGCTATTGAAAAGCCACAAATTCTTCGTTCTATTTTTAATATATAAAATGAGAAAGTACCCCAAGAACAGATCCACACTTAGCTTTCTTTAGTGTGGTGGGCTCGGATTGCACACTATTCAGACGAAGTTAATATATAAGAAACTGCGCTGCTTTTCTTTTCAATCGTCTGCAACGTTCAGGAGACCAAGGTGGGTTGTCTCTTGTGGTTCAAATACCAGCCTAAACATATATATTAACTTGGTCTGTTTTTAATGCATCTTATTATTTTTGAAACATATCATAACTCTATCCTTCCTGTCTACAAATCTTCTGGGATATTGTAAGAGCACCATAGAGCCTAAACTTCTTATAATCTTATAGGTAAAGGCCAAAGTGGACTTTTGTCCTGGCCTCATAGTACAGTATATTTATGAAAAAGAAAGTAATTTATCTAATTTCCTTGCAACCTTTTTCTGTATTTTAATAAACTTAAATATGGTATTTTCTATTGTTTCCATATCAATCCTAAGGTGTCATGTGATATAATTCTAGAAGATATCTAGAACTACACAGCAGACAATCATGCTGACACTATGGTATTGTCTATAGATGACTGGAACAGACATAAACAAATACATTTTCCAACTTAAATGGGTTCACGTTCACATATTTGTGGGCCTGCTCACAAATTAATACTTTTTGGCAAGATATTAAAAAGCTAATAAATCAAATCTGCTCCACCTCAATTAAGCTAGACTTAAATTTCAGTTTACTTTGGCAACCCAATCAGACCATTACCCCACTATGCTGATTACAGCTGCTAAACATTTAATCCCACTACTATGTAAATCTCCAAACCCTCCCATAATCCAGTCCTGGATAGACAAAGTAGATTAAATTTATTGATTTTAAGAGGACCTTTCACTGGTCCTGACATTATCATATAAATAGCTGGCAGTGTAGGGCATATTGATGAGATGTGATATCGATTATTTTTTTCCGTGGGCTGCTCCGTTCCCCCACTGTGCCTCCCGTTCTGATTTCCCGCCCTATATGTAAATCCATATAATTGGTACAGGGAGGAGGAGATGGCTGTGTTTCTCATTGGGCGTCTCCTTCTCCCTTGCTGTGAGCTGGCCAATCGCAGCGGAGCTCGTCACAGGCTGGGAGAATGTGTTCTTTTTTTCTCCGCAATCACAATCGTGTCGGCAATTCATATCCAAATAAATATATTGTTAAATTAGCCAATCATAATCCCCAAACGTTTTGGTCACATACAACTTTTTTCAACAGAATATGTGGCTGGTAAGGAAAAGGCACTCTGGATGTGAGCACCTTTTCCTCACCATCCACAGAAATAGTTGAAAAAGGTTACATATCACTGAAACGTTCGGGAATTATGAATGTTTAATATAACATTAATATCAGATCGGCGATGGTCAACTGTGGGAACCACTGACAATCAGCTGCTTATAGAGAATGGAGTGCATATGAGCACTGTGTTCTCTTCTATGTTCACCGTCGACATTGCAGTGGCAAACAGGCATAATTACAGCTCCACTTCAATGATTTAGCTTCCTCCTTTTTAAACAGCTAAAGGGAGTGGATGCTGGCAGTCGCACCGCCACCGATCTGATATTGATCACCTATCTTGAGGACTGGTCATCAATATAGCAAAAGCAGAGAACCTCTTTAATACTAGGTACTTACTAATGTCGATTGACCATATTGCCTCTATTGCCGGCTTGATTCATTTTTCCATCAAATTATACAATGCTCAATTCCAGGGGCTGCGCTGTGGTGGCCTGGTTGGGAGCCTATGCAAGCTCCAATGGTCCCAGCCACAAGAGAAGCCTACATTTTTTCCTATAGTGTGTAAGCATGGGCACCGCTGCTGGATTATAGGGTGATTCTAATCCCTTGGCAGGAACAGTATATAATGTGATAGAAAAATGATTCAAGCCAGCAAAGGAGGAAATATGTACAGTACAGACCAAAAGTTTGGACACACCTTCTCATTCAAAGAGTTTTCTGTATTTTCATGACTATGAAAATTGTAGATTCACACTGAAGGCATCAAAACTATGAATTAACACATGTGGAATTATATACTTAACAAAAAAGTGTTGAAACAACTGAAAATATGTCTTATATTCTAGGTTCTTCAAAGTAGCCACCTTTTGCTTTTATTATTGCTTTGCACACTCTTGGCATTCTCTTGATGAACTTCAAGAGGTAGTCACCTGAAATGGTATTCCAACAGTCTTGAAGGAGTTCGCAGAGATGCTTAGCACTTGTTGGCCCTTTTGCCTTCACTCTGCGGTCCAGCTCACCCAAACCATCTCGATTGGGGTTCAGGTCTGGTGACTGTGGAGGGCCAGGTCATCTGGCCGTAGCACCCCATCACTCTCCTTCTTGGTCAAAATAGCCCTTACACAGCCTGGAGGTGTGTTTGGGGTCATTGTCCTGTTGATAAATAAATGATGGTCCAACTAAACGCAAACCGGATGGAATAGCATGCCGCTGCAAGATGCTGTGGTAGCCATGCTGGTTCAGTATGCCTTCATTTTGAATAAATCCCAACAGTGTCACCAGCAAAGCACCCCCAACACCATCACACCTCCTCCTCCATGCTTCACGGTGGAACCAGGCATGTAGAGTCCATCCGTTCACCTTTTCTGCGTCGCACAAAGACACGGTGGTTGGAACCAAAGATCTCAAATTTGGACTCATCAGACCAAAGCACAGATTTCCACTGGTCTTAATGTCCATTCCTTGTGTTCTTTAGCCCAAACAAGTCTCTTCTGCTTGTATGCCTGTCCTTAGCAGTGGTTTCCCTAGCAGCTATTTTACCATGAAGGCCTGCTTCACACATTCTCCTCTTAACTGTTGTTGTAGAGATGTGTCTGCTGCTAGAACTCTGGTGTGGCATTGACCTGGCTCTAATCTGAGCTGCTGTTAACCTGCGATTTCTGAGGCTGGTGACTCGGATGAACTTATCCTCCGCAGCAGAGTGAACTCTTGGTCTTCCTTTCCTGGGGCGGTCCTCATGTGAGCCAGTTTCTTTGTAGCGCTTGATGGTTTTTGCGACTGCACTTGGGGACACTTTCAAAGTTTTCCCCAATTTTCGAACTGACTGACCTTCATTTCTTAAAGTAATGATGGGCCACTCATTTTTCTTTACTTAGCTGCTTTTTTCTTGCCATAATACAAATTCTAACAGTCTATTCAGTATGACTATCAGCTGTGTATCCACCTGACTTCTGCCCAACACAACTCATGGTCCCAACCCCATTTATAAGGCAAGAAATCCCACTTATTAAACGTGACAGGGAACACCTGTGAAGTGAAAGCCATTTTAGGTGACTACCTCTTGAAGCTGTGCTTGAGTGTGCAAAGCAGTAATCAAAGCAAAAGGTGGCTACTTTGAAGAACCTAGAATATAAGACATATTTACAGTTGTTTCACACTTTTTTGTTAAGTATATAATTCCACATGTGTTAATTTATAGTTTTGATGCCTTCAGTTTGAATCTACAATTTTCATAGTCATGAAAATACAGAAAACTCTTTGAATGAGAAGGTGTGTCCAAACTTTTGGTCTGTACTGTACAATAACAATACTTTAGTAAGTGTTTTGCATTAACTGTTTCTACATTATAAATGCATACATTTGCTGAAGTGAGACAACCCTTTTAATGCTTTAAGGTGTTAAAGCCTTCTCGTCAATATTAAACAATTGCAACAACCTGGTGCTGTTTAATGTGCCTGACTGTGGAATATGATGCACTCTACATTAGCATCCCACAATGGTATACCGACTCACAGTGCAGCAGTCTTCTTAAAATGTGCCCAAACATAAGCATTCAAATGTGTTTCATGTGTTAGGGAAAGTTGTTGAAATGGAAGAAATTATGTCGAAAGAGTGATTTTTTTCCCAATTTTTTCCCTTACTCCATACATATAACTTTGACCCATATTTCTATATTTCTGCATTTCTGATGATCTTTACTTAATACATTTTATCTACAAAAACTAAAAGACTATATTAATAGTTCAATAAAAATGCAGAGTTTTAATGATATCATAATTTTCATGCTTCTATCATAAAAAATTCACAGCAATTTACAGTCTTAATCACCAGGGATCCATCTAATTATGTTTTGCAATTCAGTATCTAATTTTATCAACCTGAGCCATAAGCTTCAGTACAAATCACACTCTTCTTCTGGTGACTATTTTGTTTAAGCCACAACACAAAAAACAACATTTGCATTTGCTATTATAGACTTCATAGCCTTGCTAGCTGCACTGTCAGGAAATTGCCTCTTCTTTCAGTTTTGAAAATAAATATACATGTATTTAATGAAACATATACTAACTTCCTTGTTGGCATCAATACAAATATCTTTGTTTTCATATGTACAGTTTTCATTATCATAATTGTTTGGTTGAAATCACATAGCACTGTGTGTCCAATAAAAGTACACATGACAATATGGAATTATTCACATTAGTTATACCTTGTGACAGATCTGAAGAAGGGGCCAAGTTGCTCAGAAACAAACTATATGTTCAGAGGCTATAACTTCTTAAGAACTGTCAGAAGAACACCACATTGCCAGTCATACTTTTGTTGAAAGCTTGGTCCAATGGGATGTCAATTCCTTTTTTTTGATTGCGGATTCATTTGTTGGATTCTTGACTGCCTACAGAGGTTCCCAGTGACATCTTCATTTTTTTAAATTTAAACTTGTCTGCCAGGAAAACCTTGCTCCACTTTTCAGATGTACAATTCCAGTGTTCTAGACCAGTGTATGTCAGCCTTCCTAAACCAAGAACACTATATTCAGATTACACCAAAGTATCCCCAAGATTATAATTCACTGTGTTTCCTTAAAACAGAACATAAAGACAAAGAAAGTACCCCATGAAAACCTGCTAGGTACCTTCAGCGTTACATGTAACACTGGTTGATAACCTAGGTTCTAGAGTAAATATTCTCCTGCTTTGGCTAATTCTAATTCTTTTTTTCAGAAGCATAGCCCTATCTTCTCACAGTAGAAGAATGATCAGAAACACCCTTTATCATAAGAGTACGGCCACACAGCAGCTTTCTTGATGCAGTTTTGGAAGCCAAAGCTAGGAGTGGATTCAAAAAAGAGTAGAAGTCGTATCTGTCCTTTATACTTTCTCTCCTTTTATGATCCACTTCTGATTTTGGCTTCCAAAACTGCATCAGGAAATCTGACCATTTGACATACAATAACTGAGGTAAGAGTGGAGTTTGATTTTCTGTTTTTCATGACAGTTTTGATAGGCTACCAGATTTAACACAATTGTTAGGAACCCAATGTTCTATACATTTGTTAATATCCAGTTTTAGAAACAAATTTTTCACGTTACACTTTAGAAAACTGTTTATTTAGTTTTTTTTTTTAAATTAATGATGGCTATACAGCTTAGAAACAGTAGTTGATTCAGCCGGCAGCCAATACTCCAGACCCCCCCATTCAAATGCTTGGGCAAACATGCATGCTTATTAATGGGAAGAGGGAAATACGTCACTGTCAGATACTTATGGTGTGGTTTATCTCTACTAACAACAAAAAAATCAGGCATGTTTTTGTGTTGTAATGCTTGACACTCACACATTACAAGTTGGTGGTTTCAGCCAACATTTGACTAATGTGTATGGTCATCTTTGGAGAGTCCATCTTAGTAAAGAGTCCTACCTACCTAAAGAAACCAACATCAGTGTTTCTTATCAAATTTTAACAACCTATATGTGAAGAGTCTATGTATTTTTTTTTTTTATTTCTTTGCCCATACACAGTCAATAACAGCTATCTCTCCCGACTCAATCCCGGCTTCCCCATACATGTACATGTTCGAATAGGCTTCCATAGTGCTTTGACTGCAGGGCACCTGTTAAAAGGGTTATCCCATAACTAATGTAAAAAATGAAAATAGTAGCCACAATAGACATAATAGTACACAGCAATATCCTTCTAGCAAAGCTAACACCAGTCACAAGGGTCCAGAGATCTCCCCATTCATTGCTGTGCTAGATGTATATCAAGCTGACAGCTCAAGGAGAAAGTCTTTTTTGCTGTAGCTAAGGGGGCTTGTCCATGTTCTTCCTATCACAGATCTGGAGGCAGTTAAAGGATGAAATCTAGCATGCGTGGCCTTCTCAGTCAGCAGGACAAAGAAATAAGAAATAAGAAAAAATAGAAGCAGCAGCTGGCGCTATACAGATACATGTTATTGAATAACTCAGTGGCTATGCTAAAAACCATTTTTTTAAGAACCAGTTCAGTTCTGAAGTCACTTTGTGGGTCTTACATAGTGGAAACCACCCATAAATGACCACAATTTAGAAACTACACCCCTCAAGTTATTAAAAAACTGATTTTACAAACTTTGTTAACCCTTTATGTATTCCACAAGATTTAAAGGAAAGCAGAGATGACATTTCTAAATTAAATTTTTTGGCAGATTTTACATTTTAATCCATTTTTCTCTGTAACATAGCAAGAGTTAACAGTCACACAAAACTCAAAATCTAATACCCTGATTCTGCAATTTACAGAAATATCCCATATGTGGTTGTAAACTGCTGTAAGGGCACACGGCAGGGCGTAGAAGAAAAGGAGCGCTGTATGGTTTTTGGAGGGCAAATTTTCCCCATTTGAAGCCCCCCTGAGGCACCCTACAGTAGAAACAACCAAGAAGTGACCCCATTTTGGAAACTATGGGAATAAGGTGAACGTTTTACTGATACTATTTTGGGGTACATATGATTTTTAATCACTCTATATTATGTTTTTTGTTAGGCAAGGTAACAAAAAATGGCTGTTCTGGAACAGCTTTTATTTTTTGTTTTTACAATATTCATCTGACAGGTTAGATCATGTGCTATTTTTATAGAGCAGGTTGTTACAGACGCAATGATATCAAATATGTCTATTTTCTTTGTTTGTTTCACTTTTACATAATAAACCATTTTTGAAAAAAAAATCATGTTTTTGTGTCTCCATTTTCTGAAAGCCATATTTTTTTAATTCTTTGGGCGATTGTCTTAGGTAGAGTGTTATTTTTTTTAGGTGTTCACCTGAGGGGTTAGGTCATGTGATATTTTTATAGAGCTGGTTGTTATGGACGTGTCAATACCTAACGTGTCCTTTTTGTATCTATTTCACTTTAACACAATAAAAGCATTTTTGACACAAAAAAACATGTTTTAGTGTCTCCATATTCTGAGAGCCATAGTTTTTTTTATTTTTTGGCCGATTGTCTTATGGGATGAGGTGACGGTTTAATTGGTAGTATTTTGGGGTACATATATCTTTTTGATCGCTTGGTATTACAATTTTTGTGATGTAAGGTGACATCAATTTTTTTTAAGGCATTTATCTTTTGGGGGTAGAATGTGTGATACTTTTATAGAGCAGGTCGTTATGGATATGTCTAATATGTCTATGTTTTTATTTATTTTGGTTTTACACCAAAAAACCCTTGAAAAAAAAATGTTTGTGTCTCCATTTTCTGAAAGCTATATTTTATTTCATTTTTTGGGCAATTGTCTCATGTAGGAGCTCATTTTTTGCGGGATGAGGTGACAATTTGATTGGTAGTATTTTATGGTACATATGTCTTTTTGATTGCTTGGTATAACAATTTTTGTAATGTAAGGTGACAAAATGGCTTTTTTGGCACAGTTTGTTTTTGTTTGTTTTTTTATGGTGTTCACCTGAGGGGTTAGGTCATGTGATATTTTTATAGAGCTTGTTATTACTGCCATGTAATATGTGTATTTTTTTTAATTTATTTCACTTTAACACAAAAAAATCATGTTTTTGTGTCTCCATATTCTTAGAGCCATAATTTTCTTTATTTTTTTGGCCAATTGTCTTATGTAGGGGCTCATTTTTTGCAGGATGAGATGACAGTTTGATTGGTAGTATTTTGGGGCACATATGTCTTTTTGATCGCTTGGTAATTTTTTTTTACGGCTTTTAGATTTTGGGGTAGAGTGTGTGATATTTTTATAGAGCATATTATGTCTAATATGGCTATTGTCAGGATTCGGGGGCACTGCGGCCCTCCAGCGGATGTTGGGCGGGTGCGGGCGTTCCCGTGCCTGACGCTATGCGGCACTCATCCCGAGTGCAAGCCAGAAAATCCTCTTGTAACACTTAGGTTCCTATAGGGTTAAAGGTTTGGCTAGTTTTTCGAGTTTTACTGGCAGGCGTCCCTGCCAGTAATTTTGGTCCATTCAAGGGTGTGGCTGGGATCCCTGCTCCTATCACGCCTTGGGGCTGGGACTCTAGCCAGTATTTAGTTTCACACTCGCCATTCATCTGTGCCTGCTATAGAGCCTTGTGCCTAAGCTAGCTACTCTGTGTTTATCCGATATTCCTGTGACTCTGTACCTTTTTCGCTGGTTTCTGTTACTGTTACCTACCTTTTGCGTTATCCTTTGTTTATTCCTTGCTTGGTTCCTTTACCTTTTACCCCTTCAGTTCCTTACCTGTTTAGGGTTGTTCCTGCTGGTGTTTTGTTTTGGTTGTTTGTCTCGAGTTACACTTTCTTCAGTGTAATTGCAGTCTTCGGTTGGGGCTGGCCTGTTAAGGAGCCGGGTTCCCCCAAAAGGCAGGGACAGTGGTTTGGGAGGAGTGTCAGGGCCTCACTTTGTCCGTGTCTTTTGTGTCCCCCTGACCTACTCCTCACAGCTATATTTTTATTTATTTTGGTTTTGTGTCTCCATTTTCTGAAAGCGTCATTTTTTAAAATTCTTTGGGCAATTGTTTCATTTGGGGGCTCATTTTTTGTGGGATGAGGTGACGGTTTGGAACCATTTTGGGGTACATACGACTTTTTTGATCACTTTTAATACCTTTTTGGGAATTAAGGTGGGCAAAATTTCAATTCCATCAGTTTTTTTTTTTGGCGTTCACCATGCGGGGAAAGTAACATAACAATAACATAACATAACAATTTAAAAAAATTTGCACATTTCCAAATTTCAATTTCTCTACTTTTAAAATACATTGTAATACTTCCAAAAATAGTTATTACTTTACATTCTCCATATGTCTACTTCACGTTTGGATCATTTTGAAAATGCCATTTTATTTTTTTGGGACGTTAGAAGGCTTAGAAGTTTAGAAGCAAATCTTGAAATTTTTCAGAAAATTTCCAATACCCACTTTTTAAGAACCAGTTAGGGTCCGAAGTCACTTTGTGAGGCTCACATAATAGAAACCACCCAAAATGACCCCATTTTAGAAATTACACCCCTCAAGGTATTCAAAACTGATTTTACAAACGTTGTTAACCCTTTAGGTGTTCCACAAGAATTAAAGGAAAATGTAGATGAAATTTCAGAATTTCACTGTTCTGGCAGATTTTCCATTTTAATCCATTTTTTCCAGTAACAGATTTTCCATATTAATCCATTTTTTTCCGGTAACAAAACAACTGCCAAACAAAACTCAATATTTATTACCCTGATTCTGTAGTTTACAGAAACACCCTATTTGCGATCGTAAAGTGCTGTACGGGCACATGGCAGGGCGCAGAAGGAAAGGAATGCCATATGGTTTTTGGAGGGCAGATTTCACTGGGATAATTTTAAGTTGTCATGTCACATTTGAAGACCCCCTGATGCACCCCTAGAGTAGAAACTCCAAAAAAGTGACCCCATTTTGGAAACTACGGGATAAGGTGGCAGTTTTGTTGGTACTATTTTAGGGTACATATCATTTTTGGTTGCTCTATATTACACTTTTTGTGAGGCAAGCTAACAAAAAATAGCTGTTTTGGCACTGTTTTTATTTTTTGTTATTTACAGCATTTATCTGACAGGTTAGATCATGTGCTATTTTTATAGAGCAGGTCGTGACTGACATGGCAATTTTTAATATGTATACTCTTATTATTTATGTTTTACACAATAATAGCATTTTTGAAACAAAAAAAAATTGTTTTAGTGTCTCCATAGTCTGAGAGCCATAGTTTATTTTTTGAGATACTGTCTTAGGTAGGGTCTCATTTTTTTGCGGGATGAGATGACGGTTTGATTGGTACTATTTTGGGATGCGTATAACTTTTTGATCACTTGGTATTACACTTTTTGTGATGTAAGGTGACAAAAAATGGCTTTTTTGACACCGTTTTTATTTTTATTTTTTTACTGTGTCCACCTGAGGGGTTAGGTCATGTCAGATTTTTATAGAGCAGGTTGTGACGGTCTTGGCGATATCTAACATGTATACTTTTTTATTTACTTAAGTTTTACCCAATAATATTTTTTAAACAAAAAAAAAATCATGTTTTAGTGTCTCCATAGTCTGAGAGCCATAGTTTTTTTTTTTTTTGGGGGGGCGATTGTCTTACGTAGGGGCTCATTTTTTGCAGGATGAAGTGACGGTTAGATTGGTACTATTTTGGGGGACATACGCATTTTTGATAGCTTCATGTTGCACTTGATTGAATAATGTAAGGGGGCAAAAAATGTTTTTTTTAGCACAGTTTTTATTATTTTTATTTACGGTGTTCACCTGAGGGGTTAGATCATTTTTATAGAGCCAGTCGTTACGGATGCGGCGATACCAAATTTGTCTGTTTTTCTTTTTTTTTCTATTTTTTTCTTTACAATTTTATGTGTTTTATTTTGAGAAAGGGTCATTTTTTTAACGTGAAACTTTATTTTTTTTATTATGGAAAACACTTTTTTTTACTTTTTATTTTTTTCCTACTCTGGGTCTGATCCCCTCTGCAATGCATTACAATACATTGTGTATTATAATGCATTGCCTGTCAGCTTCTATGCTGACAGCTTGCCAGTGAGACCTGGTCTCAGGGGCTGGATCTTACGGGCTTCTGTAGAAGGCAGCCCAAATGCCTATGGAAGATATCCAGCTGCCTTCTGTGCCATTGCGTCCCCATCACTGCAATGCGGGGACCTGATGGGGAAGTGGAGGGCGCGTATACTTCGCAAACCCTGTGCATGCTGCGGTCAAAGTTTTGACCTTGGCATACAGGGGGTGAAAACACCGATGCCGGCATATGCAGCAGGGATCCGGCTGTCAGTAACTGCCAGACCCCTGCTGCTGATTGGGCAGGCGCAGCCCCTGCACCCGCCTGATCAGCCTGCTGTACATGTACGGCGCTGGTCCTTAAGTCACAGCAACCAGTGCCGTACATGTACGGCGCTGGTCCTTAAGGAGTTAAACTTTTCTTCCATTGTGGATCTACTCCTGATTTTGGCTCAAACAATGAATGTGAAAACCTTACCATATCTGCACTGTGTGAAGGAGATCTAACACCTAAGTTATTCATCAAATAGAAAACAAAAGATGCAGTCAGTCCATCATGAAATGCTATGGAGAAAAAGAGTCAGAATGAATCACACATACACAAATGAGCATGTTGTATTTAAATACCACTTAGTATTATTACTCTTTAATTCGGTAAGTCCATAATACAGTGCATCTGCTAATACTATGCCATATGGCACACAGATCCACACACAATTGATATCAGTGAATTTAAGTGTTTCTTTTGCAGACTTCCTATCATAACTAATATGTCTTGCCAGTAATCCAAGATCTACAATACTGTACATTTTGAAGTAATTAATCTTAAATCTTCAAACCTCCATTGCAGAGGTTGTAATTCTTACTGATGTATTACATGAAACGAATCATACTACAACCTGAACACATTTGATGCCATCTAAATACATGTTCGGTATGTAATGATTTGTACATTTGGGTCCTTAGTTGCCATATTTTAGTACATCTTTTCTTAAAGAATTTCTGTGCTTACTTTTGTAAAGATTCAGAGACTGGGGTTGAAAATCTTATTAGGTCTACTAAACAAAGGATGAGTGTTAAAGGTTGATTATTTAACAGTTGGATTATTTCATTTTGTAAGCCCTTCAGGGCATTACTATGATGAAGCCAATTTAACGTTCACAATCCCATAAACATATGTACTTTTTAAAGTAAATCTTCCATTTAGTTGGCGAGATGTTTAGTTGGAGAGATGTCCTGAGCCTATGATGACATCACTTTTTCATTAAAAAGATACAAATTGTCTGGAATTGACATTACATCGATCATAGCTTTAAGTGCATTACTGGAATATTAATCATATAATTTCATTGAAAACATCATAGCAAATTCTAAGATCCTAAGAAAAATGTACCAAGAGGGACATTTATCAAATCTAGTATGCCAGTTTTGTGACGTAAAAGTTGAGCAAGTGTTTGACATTTTCTGCATTTCAGTGACTTTTGGACAAATTTTGCGACATTTGGTATGCTTTACCACTTTCAAAAGTAGTGTCAAGTTCTAGGGGGTTAAGAGAACCCTGAACATCTACCGAGCATACTGAACCAGACAAGACAAGGGAAAAGTCAAAACAAATACTTTATTAAACAAGACAGAACATAATTGGAATAAACCTGGACAAACAAGTCAATAACAGTGGCAGATGAACCACCACTGGACCAAGTGCACCAGTTTGACTTGCGGCCAAACCCTAAGGGCGTTGTCTAAGTGAACACTGTTCTTCACAATACCCCTAATGGTGGGGATAGCCCTTCCTGAGGGTTCACCAGGTCGCTAACTCTTGGGATGATCCCGGTGAACTTGGCAGACACCTGCAAGGAAAAAGCCACTGGTGAGAGCACCAGCAGTCCAGATATATAAAAACAGGGAACCAGGCAAACTAACAGTAATCCACATAAAACCGAAAACACAGGACACTGTTCAGACACAGGACATATGCTAAAACACAGACGAGATCACAGACATGGAACAGGCAGATATCTAGACCCCATGCGGAAAAGATGCATGGTGGTCCCAGACAGAATTGCACAGAACAGAGAGGCAGTGTCATGAAGCAGAGCAAGTAAGCCCTGAGAATCCACCCACACTGCTGTCCCTGCCTGATTGCACGACCTGCCCTAAGTAGTGGTCCCCAACTGGAGGGCGATCCCTAACTTAGCAAGAGTGCAGGGCCTTAAAGGAAAGGGAACAATGGGAGACAAATAACAAACAAAAGATAGAACACAAAAGCATAACATTATCAAGCCGGAGTCCAAAACTAAGAAGGTGATCAAAAACAAATCAGAGACAAAACCAGAACCAGTCCCAAATTTTGTCCAAATCTTTTGGCAGGAAGCCAAAAGTCAAAAGCCAAGAGGTAGCATCAGTCAAAAAAGGGTGAAGCAAGGTCAGAGTTGAGGTACACAAGCCAAGGTCAAATCCAGGTAATTTACATCAAAACAAGAGCTAGTGTGGCAATTTCCAAAAGGAAAACCAATCACAGGCAACCTGATGGGTCACGTGGAATGGATGCATGGCGGTCACAGACAGAACTGCAAAGACAGGATACAGGCAGATGTCTGGACCCCATGTGGAACAGATGCATGGCGGTCACAGGCAGAGCTGCACAGACAGGAGACAGGCAGATGCCTAGACCCCATGTGGAACTGATGCATGGTGGTCATAGACAATGCTCCACGGACAAGACACCAGAACTTATGCGGAAAGCGGAGCAAAGCATTGCCCCACAGACAAGGTCAGATAATATCGGACACCAAATATACAGACAAGAACCAAGGTGACATGATGACGTTGCAACAAGGTAACATCGAGACATGGTCACATAAACAAATTATCAGACCACCACACAGATCAGGGTAGAATGTCAACTCCCAGGTCAGGAGCAGACATCCTGCACACAGCCAAGCTGGAGACAGACTGCCTCATGCACACAGCTCACCGGTCTATATAGCTGGTTCATGATAACACCTGACCACCTGGTAATCAAGCACATAGGCCAGGGAAATATTAACCCTACATGAACACAGAGCAGCAACACAGAGCATACAAATCACAGGGAATACACATATACACAGGACACAGTTTACATATGGAAGGTGACAGCCAGCATGCACCACCCAAGCAACCAGCATACATGGGAGTTGTCCCACAGTCAGTACGCAAGGGCAGAGGCAGCTAGCATATACACATGTAAACCCCGACCTGTCATGTGATCCAAACACAGAGAGTATCCACATTCACAGTCCCACGTTCACACACAGGAGGCCGCAGCCAGCACGCAGCCCCAATCAACCAGCATTCACAGGAGACAGCCTGCAGCCAGTACTCGAGAGAACATGCTGCAAGTATGCACAGCAACAGTGTCAGGAACTACACTGTGATGTAGACACAGGGAGAAAACACATTCACAAGCCACAGTTCACACACTAAAAAGCCACAGCCAGCACGCAGACCCAAGCAACTAGCATATACAGGGGAAAGCCTGCAGCCAATATGCGAGAGCATACTGGCTTAGCTGGCAAGCGCAAGCCGTGACCTGCAGCATATGAGCTTCCAGCAGCTGGACCAGCTGCTGGAGGGCAGAAGAGGGCTAACAGGTCTGAACTATCTAAACAGAAGCATTGATGGCAACAGGGTAAGAGAAGCCTGTGCCTGCCCAGGGAAGCGGGACAATGGCAGACATGTGCAGCTGACATAACAGTGGGTAATAATTGATCATGCTAACTCATGCTAAGACAGATAGTAAGTCTGCATACTGTATGTGTCCTCACTACTGAATTTATAATATATACTGTATGAGTCCTCACTAATGACTATATATTTTATGAGTCCTCACTGCTGATTATAAACTATATACTGCATGTGTCCTCACTGCTCTCTATATACTGTTTGTGTCCCTACTACTGACTATATACTGTATACTGAATGTGTCCTCACTACTGACTGTATACCATATAATGTATGTGTTCTCACTACTGACTGTATAGTGTATACTACATGTGTCCTCACTACTGACTACGGTGCCTTGCAAAAGTATTCGGCCCCCTGGAACTTTTCAACCTTTTGCCACATTTCAGGCTTCAAACAAAAAGATATAACATTTTAAATTTTTGGTGAAGAATCAACAACAAGTGGGTCACGATTGTGAAGTGAAATGAAATTTATTGGATCATTTAAACTTTATTTGTAATAATAAAACTGAAAAGTGGGGTGTGCAAAATTATTCGGCCCATTTACTTTCAGTCCTTAAAACTTGCTCCAGAAGTTCATTGAGGATCTCTGAATGATCCAATGTTGTCCTAAATGACTGATGAGAATAAATAGAATCCACCTATGTGTAATCAAGTCTCCGTATAAATGCACCTGCTCCTGTGATAATCTCAGGGTTCTGTTTAAAGCACAGCGAGCATCATGAAGACCAAGGAACACACCAGGCAGGTCCGTGATACTGTTGTGGAGAAGTTTAAAGCCAGATTTGGATACCAAAAGATTTCCCAAGCTTTAAACATCCCAAGGAGCACTGTGCAAGCGATCATATTGAAATGGAAGGAGTATCAGATCACTGCAAATCTACCAATACCCGGACGTCTCTCTAAACTATCATCTCATACAAGGAGAAGACTGATCAGAGATGCAGCCAAGAGGTCCATGATCACTCTGGATGAACTGCAGAGATCTACAGCTGAGGTGGGAGAGTCTGTCCACAGGACAACAATCAGTCAAGCACTTCACAAATCTGGCCTTTATGGAAGAGTGGCAAGAAGAAAGCCATTTCTCAAAGATATCCATAAAAAGTCTTGTTTACAGTTTGCCACAAGCCACCTGGGAGACACACCAAACATGTGGAAGAATGTGCTCTGGTCAGATGAAACCAAAATCCAACTTTTTGGAAGCAATGCAAAACGATGTTTGGCGTAAAAGCAACACAGCTCATCACCCTGAACACACCATCCCCACTGTCAAACATGGTGGTGGCAGCATCATGGTTTGGGCCTGCTTTTCATCAGCAGGGACAGGGAAGATGGTTAAAATTGATGGGAAGATGGATGGAGCCAAATACAGGACCATTCTGGATGAAAACCTGTTGGAGTCTGCAAAAGACCTGAGACTAGGACGGAGATTTATCTTCCAACAAGACAATGATCCAAACATAAAGCAAAATCTACAATGGAATGCTTCAAAAATAAACCAAGTCAAAGTCCAGACCTGAATCCAATTGAGAATATGTGGAAAGAGCTGAAAACTGCTGTTCACAAATGCTCTCCATCCAACCTCAAAGAGCTTGAGCTGTTTTGCAAGGAAGAATAAGCAAGAATTTCAGTCTCTAGATTTGCAAAACTGATAGAGACATACCCCAAGCGACTTGCAGCTGTAGTCGCAGCAAAAGGTGGTGCAACAAAGTATTAATGCAAGGCGGCCAAATAATTTTGCACGCCCCACTTTTCAGTTTTATTATTACAAAAAAAGTTTAAAATGATCCAATAAATTTCGTTCCACTTCACAATTGTGACCCACTTGTTGTTGATTCTTCACCAAAAATTTAAAATGTTATATCTTTTTGTTTGAAGCCTGAAATGTGGCAAAAGGTTGAAAAGTTCCAGGGGGCCGAATACTTTCGAAAGGCACTGTATATACTGTATACTGAAGTGCCCTCACTACTGACTATATACTGTATACTGCATGTCTCCTCACAGTACCCTCACTACTGACTATATACTGTATGTGCCCTTATTACTGACTATATACAGTATGTCCTCCCTACTGTCTATATACAGTATGTATATACTGTATACTGCGTGCTTCCTCACTACTAACTATATACTGTATGTGCCCTCACTATCGATTATATACTTTATGTGTCTTCACTACTCTCTATATACTATATACTGCATGTATCCTCACTACTGACTGTACACTGCATGAGTCCTCATTACTGACTATAGACTATATACTACACGTTTTCTCACTACTGACTATATACTGCATGTGTCCTCACTGCTGACGGTATACTATATACTGCATGTGTCCTCACTACTGACTATATATTATATACTGCATATGTCCTCACTGCTGACGGTATACTATATACTGCATGTGTCCTCACTGCTGACTATATACTGACTGTGTCCTCAGTGCTGACTATATACCACTTGCAGGAACTTGGTGGAGGACCTTGAGTTCAGACAGCCAGGATCCATACTGGTGGACTACAATAGGGATACACAACCTTTGGCAGTTCAGTTGTTTTTTAACTACAGCTCCCAGAATCCTCCTTCCACTTTTATGGGAGTTGCAAAAACTGCTGAATAAGTGTGCATGCTGGGAGTTGTAGTTTCAAAGCAGCTAGAGTGCTAAAGGTTGTTGATCCCTGGCCTACAGCATTGCTGTATGGCAGTGCACAATACAGTTCTGTTTGGTGCAATGTTCACGTGTTTAGCTGGGGCTACACAGCGATCTTGGGTGTGACAGATGTAGCACAACCAAGGACTGCAGTGTAGTTTTGCAGCAATAGAAATTCATGGGGTCACAGCGACTCCAACCCCAGATTCTTAAAAAATCCAACCCTGCTGGTTATTTTATTTTCATATTTCTTATATGACCAAGTGGATGGGGGGGTGGTTTGAATGGTGAGTGTGAGAGGTCTTGAAAAGCCACAGGAGTGGAGGTTGCGGGGAAGTAGCTGTGTTCAAAAAATCTGGGCTGGGGACCAGTCATCTCTAGTTACACCCTTGACTGGTAATGTAAAACATAATTTTCTATTTTCAATGAGGATGTCCTAAAATAACTTCCTCGCATGATAATGAGCAATACTACAAGCAAAGTTACTTGTCATATTTGTAGGTTTGAGGCACTGATAAACAAGCACAACATTGCAAAATCAGGAAATTGCAATAATCATGAAACTTCTGAGTAAAAAAAAAAATCCTACACTGAACCTTTATCGTTACCTCTCAATTCCTCCCCATAATAGACCAGTCTTCTAAATATTTACTCATCCTGGAATACTATGGTCACTTATTTCTGACCTCCCTTCCCCCATCCGATTTGTCACATCACTTATTTGTATACATTACTACAAGCATAGATACAGGGAATAACAGACAGAATAACAATATAGCATATTTACAAAACACATTTACAACACCCTTACTATTTTTTCAAATATAATATAAACTCTATGTACTTTTTAAACTGTAACTCCAGCAGTGATTTTGGCACTAGGTGAGGTAACTATAGCTTTTTATATTTTAAATAAACAAATTGACACAATAATAAATTATTAAAATGTGTTCCTTATTTTGTGTCAGTCGTGTTGATATATACGATGTATATGGGCAGCATGGTGGCTCAGTAGTTAGCACTGGTGCCTTGCAAAGCTAGGGTCCTGGGTTTGGATCCAACCAAGGACAACATCTGCATGGAGTTTGTACAGTGCCTTGCGAAAGTATTCGGCCCCCTGGAACTTTTCAACCTTTTGCCACATTTCAGGCTTCAAACAAAAAGAAATAACATTTTACATTTTTGGTGAAGAATCAACAACAAGTGGGTCACAATTGTGAAGTGGAACGAAATTTATCGGATCATTTAAACTTTTTTTGTAATAATAAAACTGAAAAGTGGGGCGTGCAAAATTATTCGGCCCATTTACTTTCAGTTCAGAAAACTCACTCCAGAAGTTCATTGAGGATCTCTGAATGATCCAATGTTGTCCTAAATGACTGATGAAGATAAATAGAATCCACCTGTGTGTAATCAAGTCTCAGTATAAATGCACCTGCTCTGTGATAGTCTCAGGGTTCTGCATCATGAAGACCAAGGAACACACCAGGCAGGTCCGTGATACTGTTGTGGAGAAGTTTAAAGCCAGATTTGGATACCAAAAGATTTCCCAAGCTTTAAACATCCCAAGGAGCACTGTGCAAGCGATCATATTGAAATGGAAGGAGTATCAGACCACTGCAAATCTACCAAGACCCAGCCATCCCTCTAAACTTTCATCTCAACAAGGAGAAGACTGATCAGAGATGCAGCCAAGAGGCCCATGATCACTCTGGATGAACTGCAGAGATCTACAGCTGAGGTGGGAGAGTCTGTCCATAGGACAACAATCAGTCAAGCACTTCACAAATCTGGCCTTTATGGAAGAGTGGCAAGAAGAAAGCCATTTCTCAAGATATCCATAAAAAGTCTTGTTTACAGTTTGCCACAAGCCACCAGGGAGACATACCAAACATGTGGAAGAATGTGCTCTGGTCAGATGAAACCAAAATCCAACTTTTTGGAAACAATGCAAAACGATATGTTTGGCGTAAAAGCAACACAGCTCATCACCCTGAACACACCATCCCCACTGTCAAACATGGTGGTGGCAGCATCATGGTTTGGGCCTGCTTTTCATCAGCAGGGACAGGGAAGATGGTTAAAATTGATGGGAAGATGGATGGGCCCGAGACCATTCTGATGAAACCTGTTGGAGTCTGCAAAAGACCTGAGACTAGACGGAGATTTATTTCCAACAAGACAATGATCCCAAACATAAAGCAAAATCTACAATGGAATGGTTCAAAAATAAACGTATCCAGGTCTTAGAATGGCCAAGTCAAAGTCCAGACCTGAATCCAATTGAGAATATGTGGAAGGAGCTGAAAACTGCTGTTCACAAACGCTCTCCATCCAACCTCAAAGAGCTCGAGCTGTTTTGCAAGGAAGAATGGTCAAGAATTTCAGTCTCTAGATGTGCAAAACTGATAGAGACATACCCCAAGCGACTTGCAGCTGTAATCGCAGCAAAAGGTGGCGCAACAAAGTATTAATGCAAGGGGGCCGAATAATTTTGCACGCCCCACTTTTCAGTTTTATTATTACAAAAAAAGTTAAAATGATCCAATAAATTTCGTTCCACTTCACAATTGTGACCCACTTGTTGTTGATTCTTCACCAAAAATTTAAAATGTTATATCTTTTTGTTTGAAGCCTGAAATGTGGCAAAAAGTTGAACAGTTTCAGGGGACCGAATACTTTTGCAAGGCACTGTATGTTCTTCCTGTGTTTGCGTGGATTTCCTCCGGGTACTCTGGTTTCCTCCCACACTCCATAGACATACTGATGGGGAACTTAGATTGTGAGCCCTATTGGGGACAGCTTGATGATAATGTCTGTAAAGTGCTGCAGGATATAGTAGTGCATAAAATGAATAAATATAAGAAGAGTGTACGGGGTGACTATAGTGATGGTTTTGGTTAGTGAGGACTTTTTTCATTTTCTTTTTTTCTCTTTTTTCTTGTATTTTTTTTACTCATTTTTATTTATTTTGGCATATAGTATGTCCCCCAGAGGTCATTAAAAGACCTTTATTTTGCTTGCACTATTTACACTGTAACTATGGCATCCATAGGAGCTCCAGTTACAGGGGAAACATCCCCCTGTGATGGCATTGCACAGAGGCAGAGCTAATCAAGGTTTGCTAAGACCCTGCAGCTCTCCTATGCCCGAGACACTCGGCAATCACATGATCCTCAGGTCAAACAGACGAGTTGGCAAAGCCCCTTCCTCTATTCACTGGATCATGCTTGTTGAGCCCTATGCACACAGTAGAGGAGAAGGAAGAAGCGGTAATATACCGAGAGGCGGGGACCTGACCTGCCCTTAGAAAATTGCAGGAGCTCTATTCCTGTGCTGCAAATGTTTATACATGTGCTAAGTGCACAGGGGATAGGCAGTTAGCATGTACATAAATGTATTAAGGTCGATAGTTAAAATCACTGTCCCTACATGTTAAAATAAACTGAAATGACAGTTACACTGTAAAATTAAATTATTTTGTGTGAAATGAATATCAAATGTTTTTTGCACTAACTTTTGACTATCTAAACATTAGACTGTTATCATCATAGTGCATTGCTGTTGGACAAGCAGTAGGGTTGCAGTTATTCCTAGGCTGTTGTACTAAAGAAAAGCCCCAAAGCCCCTGTACAATATAAAGGCTAACAATACTATTAAAGACTGTTGACTGTTTAGAAAGGCCCTGCTATCAATTCACAGTAGTTAATTGTGTGTTCTGCTGCTCCTAACATCTCTGCCGATGGCCTGCCACTTGCATTGAACTCATGCCATGAATAATATATCAAATACAAGCCTAATGTCATGGTTACAGTCACATTTCTGGACCAGCACTGCCACTCACAAAGTTAAATCACGTATGCACTGTTATTGCAAGCATTCCAATGATGATTGACTATATGTTCCTCAGTAAACATGAGTCAGCAGGGAAATGACATAATAATATGATTAATATATCTAAATATGGATGTTTAAGAAATTCCAAATGACAGTTGGAGTTCAATGAATGTTAAAATAGTTTGTGTTCATTATTAAGATGTGACCTGTCTGTTCTGGAAATCATTTGGGGGTTAGATAGTATGAGAAAACAGAGACTGACCACAAGTAGAATTCAAGTTTACTTGTTGAGAAACATATGCAGCAAGCTATTCTTACTCTAATACTTGAATTAAAGTTAACACAAATTAAAGATAAACTTTAAAAAGTCTCTTTCTATACAACAGCTAATAAGGTCAAGCATGTCTAGACGTCACTGGCCAAGCAACATCTATCTATCTATCTATCTATCTATCTATCTATCTATCTATCTCATATCTATATATCAATCTATCATCTAAAATATCTTCTGGAAAAATACAATTATTTCAGGTTGTTTGCAAAAATGTATGTATATGCTTTAAAATATAAAGGGGGTCATTGATTAACCAGAAATGCACCTATATTAGTCGTATTTATGGCGAAGATTGCAGTGCAAAGATTATTTGCGCTGCAATCTACTACTTTTCCCCACCCATGCTAGTTCTAAAAAGGGGGCGTGGCATGGGCGGGGAAGAGGACGAGCAAGTGCCTCTACATAACTTCAGCGGACCACTGCCAGTGCAAGGCCTTATTAAGATCGGCAGCTAAAACTCCCAAATTATTTAAAAAAAAATATTTAGTAAATTCTTCCGTTTTTTTTACTACCTTTACACAGAAAGTCAAATAAGGCATTAATCCACAAAATAGCATCAACCTCCTTGAGATGATTTAGCTACACTGAAAATGAACATGTCATTTTGCCTATTAAAATAGATCTATCTGCTTATCAACAGAATAGCTGAAATCCACCAGCCTATCAATCATTTGTTGACCTACACACTTTGCTGCTTAGCTAACGATGGCACAACATAATTTGTTCTTTAGTAGAAGGTCACATGCTGCCAATAGCTCCACAAACAATAAACCAATTTAAATGAAACCTGATACAATTTACAAAGGGAAATTATTTTACAATATACAATATAAAACATTTTACTGACAGTTACATTTCACTAACAATACAAAGACATAAAATAAATATGAACACAAAATACAATATTATCACACGAATATACCTATTAAAATATAGCAAAGACTGAAGTGTTCAATATTTATTGTTTAAACATGATAGTCTGTAAATAATCTAAGCTCAGCCAACGTCATTTATCAATTTCTCTTATATATGTAAATCTGGCATTAAAATGTACGACTTGTAAATTGGATATTCCTTAGTCATTAAAATTATCAGCCCACGGGTCAAGTATTCAGATTTTCATAAAAGCCAATACTGCTTTAGCCTATGTTTAGACAATTTGGAGCAAATAATAGATTAAATGCAGAATTTGCCACACATTTTGATTGTATTGAAGAGTTGACACAATTCTACAACAAACCTTTGCTTGTAAGAGTGCATCACGAGGCTGGTTGTGGTCACTGGTTTTGAGGCCTGTCCTGGTGGACCATATCTAGTACAATGACCATGTCCACTGTCCTGTCTAGCTCTTTGTAAAAGTTAGAGAACACTGTATGGTATAGATTCCCAAGAGGTAGTTATAGGGAAGCCTCTTAGGTCAAGAGGTTGCACCTCTCTCCATGTTTTGCATCACCCTGGTGCCCGAAAAACTCCCTTGTCTGAGCAGCAGGGGTATCCAGATAAATTGACAACAATTTTATCTCTCAGCAGATAGAAGTGTTGTGTTGCCCGAACAAAACTACCCTGATGTTTACAATGATCTCTGTAGGCCACTGAACATGCCTAGAAAACTCTCCCATAAAAGTCAATGAGGTCCCCTCCTGACCATTGTGTCTATGGCCCATGGGGCTACCGTAAAGCAATTTCTATAATGCTTTGTAAATGCTGTTAAAAACAGCTCAGGCAAGATGGCTGCCCCCATAATCATGGTCAGTAAACAAAATTAATAAATCTGCAACTAAAAAATAAAAACAGATTAAAAGAAAGGAGATACGTTACTATCTGGTTTTAACTGACAGAAACAATTTTTGGTGACACATTTCTTTTAAGTGCATTTTAATCCATTATTACATTAAATTTAATCTTAAAAACAGCAACATGTGTCCCTTTGTGTTCCAGTAGTAATAACTTTTTTTTTCATCAATGTAGCTGAATAAGACCTTTAATTTTACGGGATGCATTGTAGTTTTTATAGGAATCATTTTGAGGAACATATGGTGTAATAACTTTCATTAGTTTTTTTTTGGGGGGAGCTAGCTTTATTCTGTGGGTCAGTACAATTATGACGATGCCAAATTATGCTTTTGTGTAGCTGCATTTCAAGATCTAGAATATTTTTATTTTTGTGACAGGATAAGTGTATGAGGGCTTGTTAATTGTGGGACAATTTGTAGTTTTCATTGGTATCATTTCTTTATTGCATTTTATTTTTTACTATGTTTTCCATTAAACAATTTATTAGGCTTATAGAATGCAGCATTTGTAGGGTTGCCACCTTTCCAAACAAACAATACTTGCCAAGTTTTTACGGCTAAAAATGGGGGTTCTGGTTTCAGGGGCATGGCTTAACATGAGGTGTTATTTGACAAACATACTTTGTAGCATTCATGTTTTTTTTAAAAAAAGCATTCCTGTAATTTTTAAAGAACCAGCCACAAATGATGCAAAAGCATGATGTGTGAACAGGTGTTTTTAATGAGCTGTTATCGAGAAGTAAATAAGGCTACTTTCACACTTGCGTTTGCAGGATTCGTTTGTGAGATCCGTCACAGGTAGAGATGAGCAAGCATACTCGTCCGAGCATGGTGCTCGTTCGAGTATTAGGGTACTCGTAAGTGCTCGCTGCTCGGACGAGTATCTCGCCATACTCGAGAAAATGGCAACTTCCGCATTGTGCATTTTTGGCGCCTATAAACACAGCCAATCACAAGCCAGGAGACTCTACGGTACACCCAGCATCACGTGGGGCCCTTACATGTCGATAGCAGGGGTTGGCTGGCTTGATCAGGTGACCCTGGAATATACTAGTGACTGGCCGCGGTGCTCGGCTCAGATGCCGTCTGGATGTCGTTAGGGATAGAGATGCTGCCTTTCAGGGACAGTGTTAGGGCCTGCATTTAGTTATCTGTTAGGCAGGAATCACCCACAAAGAACCCAACAGCCCTTCTAAGGGCTAGAAGACATTTTTTTTGGTCTCCTGGCTTGGCTGGCTGGCTGGCACTAGTAGTGCAGCTATCGCCATATATAACCCCTTTTTTTATGTTATATCTCAGTGATACAAATCCATTGCACACAGCAGTGTGGAACCATTCTGTGTGTCACAGTTCAGCACACTCACTCCAATCCATATATACTGTCCAGGTGACACTTTCTGTACGTCACAGAATACAACCAAGTCATTTGCTACCAATAACGTATACAGCTTGATCCTAAAAATCGCTATGCGACATTTGTCTGGGTCGCAGTCTAAATAGCCACCGTGAACAGGGTGTGAGTTAGGTCTCCGATAGTTCCTGCACGTCACGTTCCCAAAAAAACAAAATTAAAAAAAAAATTAGTTTTTTTATTGTTTTAGCTTAGTGATACAAATCCATTTTACTCAGCTGCATGTAACCTTTCTATGTGTCACAGTTCAGCACACTCGCTCCAATCCGTATATACTGTCCAGGTGACACTTTCTGTATGTCACAGAATACAACCAAGTCATTTGCTACCAATAACGTATACAGCTTGATCCAAAAAACTCTCTGTGCGACATTTGTCTGGGTCGCAGTCTAAATAGCCACCGTTAACAGGGTGTGAGTTAGGTCTCCGATAGTTCCTGCACGTCACGTTCCCAAAAAAACAAAATTAAAAAAAAAATTAGTTTTTTTGTTGTTTTAGCTCAGTGATACAAATCCATTTTACTCAGCTGCATGTAACCTTTCTGTGTGTCACAGTTCAGCACACTCGCTCCAATCCATATATACTGTCCAGGTGACACTTTCTGTACGTCACAGAATACAACCAAGTCATTTGCTACCAATAACGTATACAACTTGATCCAAAAAATCTCTGTGCGACATTTGTCTGGGTCGCAGTCTAAATAGCCACCGTTAACAGGGTGTGAGTTAGGTCTCCGATAGTTCCTGCACGTCACGTTCCCAAAAAACAAAATTAAAAAAAAAGTTTAAAAAACAAAATATTAAAAAAAATTAGTTTTTTTGTTGTTTTAGCTCAGTGATACAAATCCATTTTACTCAGCTGCATGTAACCTTTCTGTGTTTCACAGTTCAGCACACTCGCTCCAATCCGTATATACTGTCCAGGTGACACTTTCTGAACGTCACAGAATACAACCAAGTCATTTGCTACCAATAACGTATACAGCTTGATCCAAAAAACTCTCTGTGCGACATTTGTCTGGGTCGCAGTCTAAATAGCCACCGTTAACAGGGTGTGAGTTAGGTCTCCCATAGTTCCTGCACGTCAAGTTCCCAAAAAAACAAAATTAAAAAAAATATATAAAAAACAAAAGATAAAAAAAAATGATTTTTTTGTTGTTTTAGCTCAGTGATACAAATCCATTTTACTCAGCTGCGTGTAACCTTTCTGTGTGTCACAGTTCAGCACACTCGCTCCAATCCGTAAATACTGTCCAGGTGACACTTTCTGTACGTCACAGAATACAACCAAGTCATTTGCTACCAATAACGTATACAGCTTGATCCAAAAAACTCTCTGTGCGACATTTGTCTGGGTCGCAGTCTAAATAGCCACCGTTAACAGGGTGTGAGTTAGGTCTCTGATAGTTCCTGCACGTCACGTTCCCAAAAAAACTAAACTAAAAAAAAAAATATAAAAAAAAATTAGTTTTTTTGTTGTTTTAGCTCAGTGATACAAATCCATTTTATTCAGCTGCGTGTAACCTTTTTGTGTGTCACAGTTCAGCACACTCGCTCCAATCCGTATATACTGTTCAGGTGACACTTTCTGTATGTCACAGAATACAACCAAGTAGAGATGAGCGAGCACTAAAATGCTCGGGTGCTCATTATTCGAGTCGAACTTTTCCCGATGCTCGGGTGCTCGTTTCGAATAACGAACCCCATTGAAGTCAATGGGAGACTCGAGCATTTTTGCGAGGGACCAAGGCTCTGCCTAGGGAAGGCTGGGTGAAAACCTGGAAACCTCAGAAAATGATGGAAACACCACGGAAATGGACAGGAAACAGCAGGGGCAGCATGCATGGATGCCTCTGAGGCTGCCTAATCCCACCATTACCCCAAATTCTCAGGCAACAGCCTGGTGGTTACCCTCATGGCAATTGTGCTCACCCTGACCAAGAAAGGTGAGGCAAATACCCTTCACATGTTAGGGAAGCGCCAAAATAAGTGCAACGAAGGTCCATCACCGCCTGCAGGTGACACCACTGCTCATGCTGGCACTGCAGCTGACATCAAGTTCAGTATCTGTTCTTATCAGTTGCTGTGGCTGTTGGTGGTAAAGCGGTGAGCATAACTGCTTCCCATGCAGTTGACCCCGGTTCCATTCCTGTCTATCGCAGGAGGCAATTAAAAAATCAGTACAATATCTAATACGTCCCCTACCCGGGTAAATTATTTGGAGAGAGGGCCTGTAGGTGGGGGGTAGGAGGTTTCGCTGGAAGAGCCAGAGGAGTGCCCCCTGGGCTAGCGTGTGTGGTGGTGATAACAGTCGGATGTATTTAGAATGACGACGCAGGACCCCAACTTAAAAATTTAGCATCAACCGGTACAGTCGTAAATTATGAGATTGATCAAGTGTGGCATGACTTTTTAGATGGAGATTG
>ONZH01003793.1:0-141218 GCA_900303285.1 Rhinella marina | reverse complement strand
CCAAAAAAATAAAAAAGACGTATTTCACAATGGACTTTGGTCTGTTTTGAACAACAAAATTCGTTCTACCTACCCAAATCCTATCCCTATTGTTTAATTCCCTCCTAGGGAAAATTGAACTGCAGCAGCAAATGAGGAACTGTGGCCTAAATGAACGGTATTAAATACGGATTTCAGCTACAGAGACTTTTGAACGGTTATAATACGCTGTGCACCTAGCATTTCTGGCAGAGCACACCTGGGGTTTTTTTGCCACCCAAAAAAATAAAAAAGACGTATTTCACAATGGATTTTGGTCTTTTTTGAACAACAAAATTCGTTCTACCTACCCAAATCCTATCCCTATTGTTTAATTCCCTCCTTGGGAAAATTGAACGGCAGCAGCAAATGAGGAACTGCGGCCTAAATTAACGGTATTAAATACGGATGTCAGATACAGAGACTTTTGAATGGTTGTAATACGCTGTGCACCTAGCATTACTGACAGGTCACACCTAGTTTTTTTTTAAACCTACAAAAATAAAAAAAGACATATTTCACAATGGACATTGGTCTTTTTTGAACAGCGAAATTTGTTCTACCTACCCAAATCCTATCCCTATTGTTTAATTCCCTCCTTGGGAAAATTGAACTGCAGCAGCAAATGAGGAACTGCGGCCTAAATAAATGGTATTAAATACGGATGTCAGCTACAGAGACTTTTGAATGGTTGTAATACGCAATGTACCTAGCGTTACTGACAGGGCACACCTGGGTTTTTTTTGACACCCACAAAAATAAAAAAAAATACGTATTTCGCTATGGACTTTGGTCGTTTTTGAACAGCGACAATCGTTCTACCTACTGTGGAAGTGCAGCTGCCAGAGGGCCATAAAATGGTGTGTCTCACCCAGAGGAAGCTGGATGATAAGAAGAAAGGCTGGGGAAATAGTGTTTTCCTCAGTGTGTGTATCAGCCTTGCTGTTAATGAGAGGTAATTATCAGCCAGCTGAGGAGCCCAGGTAAAGGTGGGGTGGGCTCCTCAATCAGGGCTCCCAGTCTTGGGAAGGAGCAGGCTGTTAGAAGGCCTGTAGGAGCCAGGACCCTCTGAACCCTGTGTGGGGTAAGCACTGTGGTGTGTTTTGGGGAGCTGGGTAGTAGACCCAGATCCCAATAGAGAGGGACAATATTGTGTAGTCAGTGGCCAGACGGCTGAGGATTTGTGTTTGAGTTATTTGGATTGCTGTAAAAGTGACAATAAAAGCTGGTAGTGACCAGTTTGCACCCAAAACTGCAGTGTTGAGTGGTTTCTTGAGGTGTGCCAACCGTCTAAGGTGAGAAGACGGCGATCCTGGAGAGTTAAGTGACCCCCGAGTTGTCACATATGGTGGAGGTATGCTATGGCATGAAAATGGCACATGAAGCTGGGTGCTGCAGAGCTTAAAGGGCCAGGAGCCTATTGTGGAAAAGCTGTGTTTGCAAGGAATTGCTGTGTGGAGCTTAAAGGGCCAGAAGCCCAATTTAAAGAGACTGTGATCTCTGCTGATGAGACTGTGATGTCTGCGGTGCAAAGGAAATGTAAATGCTGAGTTTCTCTAGAGAAAGAGAGAGAGACACCTGGAGGCTGTGGTCTCTGATTAAAGTGGACTTGTTTGCTGAAAAGTCTGTTGCCATTGGTCTCATGGAGGAATACGCCTTGCGGTTGTGGCGGATAAAGCAGCAGGAGAACATGGCCACACTGATTGGTTATACCCAAAGTGAGATGGTGCGGTTTGATGCAGAGCGGGAGGCTTTGGAGGTGCAACTGCAGTTGGCCCTGGAGAGAAAGTCTTCAATGCTGAGTGGACACTTTGTGAAGGTCTAAGGCAGGGGTAGGGAACCTCCGGCTCTCCAGCTGTTGTGAAACTACAATTCCCAGCATGCTTCATTCATTTCTATGAGAGTTCTTAGAAGAGCAGAGCGAGTATGCTTGCTGGGAGTTGTAGTTTCACAACAGCTGGAGAGCCGGAGGTTCCCTACCCCTGGTCTAAGGTGTCGGTGATATGCCTAGAGTTCCAGAAGAAAAGGTGATGTGTGCTGTTGCTAAGAGCAACCAACGGGAGCAAAATTATATGGAGAGAGGTTCGGCTCTCAGGAGTTCATATGTTCCCTGTCAATGTGTACAGAGTCCTAGAGAGGATGTGCGGAGGTGCCATAATGTTGTTGCCGGGAGCAACCAACCACTAAAACGTGCAGGTATCAAGCAACAGAGAGAGCGCTGCTGGAGATGCCGTCAAGTGGGAAAGTGTGCACCTGATTGTCCTTTGGTCAGGAGGCCAGAGGAATTGCAGAGGAAGACATGCAAGTTGCTGGTGGGTGGAATCCCACTATGGGTTGAGCTGGATTGTCACCAAAGTGTGTCACAGGTACTTCCAGAGGTACTGTTATTCATTAAGATGGGTCCAGAGACTGGTAAACTGTATTTCTTACTTTTGTGAGTGATTATGGAACTGTACAACATGAACTGTTAAAGTGTGCTGAGCTTAGAGCGGAGTTCAGACTGGGCAGAGACTTCCCATATTTCTTGCAGTTGTGGGAAGGAGACAAGGTCCCAGATCAGGTTGAGTGTTCTGCTCCGCTACCTAAAAGGGAAGAGCCAAAGGACTGTCAGCCAAAAGTCCGTGAGGTGATGGCGGGTGGAGACTCGCTAACAGACAGTCTGAATTGTGAACAAGTGCAACCAGAGAAGTTGCTGGGAAAGGGTCCTGAGTGTGGTGAAACCATGCTGGTTTCTGTGGAGACTGTGCAACATGGACTTAAAAAGTCTAATGGACTCATGGACAACAACGGGTTAAATGAAAAGGTGTTTGAGGCAAAAGACACACAAGTGTTATGTGGAAACAGTAATGTGATGTTATATACTGTGTCTAACCTGCCTTTGTTTCAGGAGATGAGCGCAAAACCTGATCAGGTAAAAGCAGTGTGTGAACTGGCAGGTAAGCCAGCTGAGATATCTCCCTCACAAATGTCTGCAGGAGAGAGATTCACTGCTTTACCTGAATTGTCAGTTACAAGAGGTAACTTTGGGATAGCTAAACTCAGGGATCCAATGCTAACCCTGGTAAGAGGAAGCAGGATAGTGAAACCTGAGGTTGACAAAAATGTTGTGAAATCTGAAACAGATGCGGTTACTGAGGAAATGTCTTATGTCGGGATTAGCTCAGGTGTGCCCCTAGAGGTCAGGGCTGATGATGACGACAAGAGTGTGATGGGTGATGCATGTGCTGTGACTCATGGCAGATCAGAGAGTGATGCTGCCATGTCAGTTTCCTGTGAAACTAAGGTGGTTGCTAGTGGTAACCAGGAGTCAGTTGTACCTGACGAGATGAGTGTCAAGTCGGTGAGCTTGATGTGTGAAGAGAGAATATCTGGTAGTGACTGTATGTGGGGATATGTGGCAGTGCAGCTGCCAGAGGGCCATAAAATGGTGTGTCTCACCCAGAGGAAGCTGGATGAGAAGAAGAAAGGCTGGGAAAATAGTGTTTTTCTCAGTGTGTGTATCAGCCTTGCTGTTAATGAGAGGTAATTATCAGCCAGCTGAAGAGCCCAGGTAAAGGTGGGGTGGGCTCCTCAATCAGGACTCCCAGTCTTGGGAAGGAGCAGGCTGCGAGAAGGCCTGTGGGAGCCAGGACCCTCTGAACCCTGTGTGGGGTAAGCACTGTGGTGTGTTTTGGGGAGCTGGGTAGTAGACCCAGATCCCGATAGAGAGGGACAATATTGTGTAGTCAGTGGCCAGACGGCTGAGGATTTGTGTTTATGAGTAGAGATGAGCGAGTACTAAAATGCTCGGGTGCTCGTTATTCGAGACGAATTTTTCCCGATACTCGGGTGCTCGTTTCGAGTAACGAACCCCATTGAAGTCAATGGGAGACTCGAGCATTTTTGCGGGGGACCAAAGCTCTTCACAGGGAAGTTTGCCTGAAAACCTGGAAACCTCAGAAAATGATGGAAACACCACGGAAATGGACAGGAAACAGCAGGGGCAGCATGCATGGATGCCTCTGAGGCTGCTTAATCCCACCATTACCCCAAATCCTCAGGCAACAGCCTGGTGGTTACCCTCATGGCAATTGTGCTCACCCAGACCAAGAAAGGCGAGGCACATGCCCATCACATGTTAGGGAAGCACCCAACTAGGTGCAACGAAGGTCCATCACCGCCTGCAGGTGACACCACTGCTCATGCTGGCACTGCAGCTGAAATCAAGTTTAGTATCTGTTCTTATCAATTGCTGTGCCTGCTGGTGGTATAGTGGTGAGCATAGCTACTTCCCAAGCAGTTGATCTGGGTTCCATTCCCGTCTATCGCAGGAGGCAATTCAGAATCAGTACAATATCTAATACGTCCCCCTACCAGGGGTAAATTGTTTGGAGAGAGGGCCTGTAGGTGGGGGGCAAGGAGGTTTCGGTGGAAGAGCCAGAGGAGTGCCCCCTGTGACTTTCCTCTGGCATGCTTGTGTACCGTGGGTTCAGGAGAGTGAACACCCAGTAATCGGTGTTTGAAAAAATTCTTCTAACGCGAGGGTCACGGGATAGGCAGCCTTACACGTAGCTGAGTAAAATGGATTTGTATCACTGAGCTAAAACAACTGAACTAATAATTTTTTTTTTTTATATTTTGTTTTTTTGGGAACGTGACGTGCAGGAAATATGGTAGAACTGACTGACACCCTCTTAACGGTGGCTATTTAGTCTGCGACCCAGACAAATGTCACACAGAGAATTTTCTGGATCAAGCGGTAGATGATATTGGTAGCAAATGACTTGGTTGTATTGTGTGACGTACAGAAAGTGTCACCTGGACAGTATATATGGATTGGAGTGAGTCAGTGCTGAACTGTGACACACAGAATGGTTCCACAGTGCTGTGTGCAATGGATTTGTATCACTGAGATAGAAAAAAAAAAAAAAACAGGGTTAGATATGGCGATAGCTGCACTACTAGTGCCAGCCAGCCAAGTGACAAAAAAAAAATAATAAAATGTCTTCTAGCCCTTAGAAGGGCTGTTGGGTTCTTTGTGGGTGATCCCTGCCTAACAGACAACTAAATGCAGGCCCTAACACTGTCCCTGAAAGGCAGCAGCTCTATCCCTAACGACATCCAGACGGCATCTGAGCCGAGCGCCGCGGCCAGTCGGTAGTATATTCCAGGGTCACCTGATCAGGCCAGCCAACCCCTGCTATCGACATGTAAGGTCCCCACGTGATGCTGGGTGTACTGTAGAGTCTCCTGGCTTGTGATTGGCTGTGTTTTTAGGCGCCAAAAAAGCACGATGCGGAAGTTGCCATTTCCTCGAGCATGGCGAGATACTCGTCCGAGCATCGAGCAGTTACAAGTACCCTAATGCTCGAACGAGCACCAAGCTCGGACGAGTATGCTCGCTCATCTCTATTTATGAGTTATTTGGATTGCTGTAAAAGTGACAATAAAAGCTGGTAGTGACCAGTTTGCATCCAAAACTGCAGTGTTGGAGTGGCTTCTTGAGGTGTGCCAACCGTCTAAGATGATAAGACGCGGATCCTGGAGAGCTAAGTGACCCCCGAGTTGTCACACTACCCAAATCCTATCCCTATTGTTTAATTCCCTCCTTGGGAAAATTGAACAGCAGCAGCAAATTAGGAACTGCGGCCTACATTAACGGTATTAAATACGGAGACTTGTGAACGATTTGTAATACTCTGTGCACCTAGCATTACTGACAGGGCACACCTGGTTTTTTTTTTTTTTTGATACCCAAAAAAATAAAAAATAAAAGTATTTCCCAATGGACATTTGAACAATGATAGTAACCCTGCCTATAGAAATTCTATCAATACGCGAATGTTATACAGCAAGACGCAAAAAATTACTGCGGGCTTAACAGCAGAAATTATAGCAAAGTATGTCAGGTATATAGTATACAGAGAGTGTCCTACAGCATGCAGCAGCAGCACATGTGTCATTAATGGCAGGCCACCTAGTGCTATTTTAACCACCTTTAAAGTACTCAAATATCAGTAAATAAAGGTTTGTGACAGATATAATAGCCCTTACAAGGGCTTTTGGGTCTTTTTTGAGCGATTTCTATCCCTGCCTAGGGTTCTTCTCTGCCTACAGTGTATGTCCCTCCTTGCTGCAGCAGCGCTTGTGGCGTTAATGGCAGGCCACCTAGCGCCATTTTCAACATCTTCAAAGTACTAAAATATAAAAAATAATAAGTTTGTGCCAGATATAATAGCCCTTAAAAGGGCTTTTGGCTCTTTTTGGAGCGATTTCTATCCCTGTCTAGCGTGCTTCTCTCCCTACACTCTCTGTCCCTCCTTGCAGCACCCGATGACACGTTCCCGGCCAGCCAATCAGTGTAATGCCAGTAGCTAACATGGCTACTGGCATTACACTGAATGTCATACCTCCACACGCTAATTAGCGTGCGGGGAGGGGACTCGAGCATGGCACTCGAGCACACGCGTTATTCAGTCAAATACCGCGTGTACCCGAGCACCGCCATGTTTGGCCGAATAGTGTATTCGGCCGAACATGTTCGCTCAACACTACTCACAGTGTAAAACATAACAAAATACTACTATCTCCTGAATTCAAAATGTAGATTTTATTTTGTCAACTATGCTATTCAGGACAGCTCACATAGCTATTAACTAGCATAGGTTTTGCTACATCTTTTTGCAATAAATGACCTTGCAATCTTTAACACATCATAGATTCTGTACTTTTAAACATATTAACCTTTTTGTGACCATTAAGAATATACTAATTTTGGGATTGTTTTTTTTTTTTCCCTTACTTTAGATGCAAATCCTGAAAATAGTCTGGAAATAAATGGTAAAATCATGGGATTAGTACTCCATTTCCAGCCGTGTAACATTGTTCAAGTAACTTCTACAGCTCTCAGACAACAAAGCCGTACCATTTTCTCAAGAGACTTGAAATGTTATTAAATCTTTCTAGGGCTTTTCAACAGAGTCTCTCTTAAAAAGAAAATGGAAGAATTATAAGGAAACCATGTCATAATTTCCGTTTGGTCTAACATCCCTTTCAGAGTGGCTACCGGTCTGCTTTGCTATCCAAGTCTCCTCCTTCTGTATAACCGAGGAGAGGGATGTTTTTGAGAGACATTAACTGAAAATAATAACATCGGGAAAAAGTTGGGAATGTGTCCAAATCTGCAGCTGCGCTAGGCCAATAAAAGGCTGAAACTCATTCCGCAGCTCGACCTCATGCTTATCACCACATAACTATTCATCAAAGAAATTTCGGAGCAATTAATTAAATTATTCCCATGTCTGTGCAACAGAGTCGTTATTCCAATATCAACTTTCACTCACACTCTCCTAAGCTCATGTCTGCATGCCAAGTCACATCTCCTGTGCTGTCCAGTCTCAATAAAGCTGCTCCCTTCAACACTCGCTCAGGCTATCATTTCTCCTTTTTATTGCCATTTATTTTCCACTAGGACTACTCTGCCAGTATATTGGCAGGACTTCCAGTATATGGTTGTAATGAAATACACCACAGACACTTAACACTGGGTCAGACTTGAGCTCAGCTCATGTGAAGGTGTAATATGATAAAGAAATGCTTCCAGGGGGAGGATTTTATTGGCTTGAAAATAGAACATGGTTTCCTCTGGTATGCCAGTTCAGAAATAGTTGGAGTATTTGCAAATCCTTGTGATAATTACGGTTGAAATGTGCCTACATGGGAAATCTGAGAAAGGGCTTAGTATCTCATCTTAAAAGGCCAGTTTGAATATGAAATAAAATATTGTGTGTGCGTGTGTGTGTGTGTGCACCCGCGCACTCCTGTATGTCCATCTTTGTGTGCATATCAGCCGGTTAGATTGATATTTATGAAGTATGTGGCTTGAGATAAGTACTTTAGACACAACATAGTGTATTTTAATGTACTGTAGTGCATTGCGTTATTGCATGCAATATTATAATAAGGATAATAAGCTTCAAAATTTGCAGCATAAAAATAATGCCCGTTCTTCTATTGTCTGTAGGTGAACAAGAAAAGGCATAAGACTGACTGAAGGATAAGACTATGCACACAGCTTCTTTGTATTATGTAACTAGAGATGAGTGAATTGCAAGAAATCCATTCCGAATGTGTTTCAATGAAATCAACATACACAAAAAGAAGTATGGCAGCACATCCTTTTTGTGGAATTTATTCCAGATGCAACGTTTTGGCTTGTCAAATATGTTAGCCAAAACGTTGAATCTGGAATAAATTCCACAAAAAGGATGTGCTGTCTCCATACTTCTCTTGGTATATGAGGATCATCTGACCTGCAAGGGAAAGCTTGCCACTTTCCCTGGAGACATGCACCCAATAGTGGTGATTTTATTTTTTTAAATTTTTTTATCAAATCAACAGTCAGATTCCATTCAGTTAGAATATATCAAGTCCAAATCAAATGTGTCATGATTGACCTGTGAATGATGCGTTGAAGATCGGTAATTCACAAATTAATGTAAGAATTTGAATTGTATAGCAACAGCACTCACTCACAGCAATGACTTCTTGCGCCTGCCTACCCAAGGATATGTTCACATCTACATTGAAGACATAGTACGAGGCCTCCATTAAAGAGTTCTGCAAAAATAGCGGAGATAAAAGATCTGCATCCAGGACTTTTTTTCCGCTAAAAAAGTTATTTTAACGGAAACCTAATGGATTCCATTATAGTCAATAAGCTCTGTTAAGCTCCATTATTTCTGTCCGTTGTGCTGAATCTGGCACTTCTGTTATTTTTCTTCTTTTGTTCCTATAACAGAGCAGAAGACCGGAAATAGCACTGATGTGAAAGCACAAACTAACAGTGAGCCTGACTATTGTCTCTAAAATTTTTCCATCAATGTATTGTAAATTAGCCAATTAGCATGCGGGAAGGTACTGGCATTCACTGTAATGCCAGTAGCCATGTTGGCTACTGGCATTACACTGATTGGATGGCCGGGAACGCGTCATCGGGTGCTATAAAGCACCAGGTGACATGTGACCGGCTCATACCGAGCCAGGGACAGCTGCTGCAAGGAGGGACAGATAGTGTAGGGAGAGAAGAACGCTAGGCAGGGATAGTATTTGTTCTAAAAAGACCCAAAAGAGCTTTAAAGGGCTATTCTATTTTGCTGGAAAGCATTTTTTAATTTTGGGAGTGTTAAAAAATAGCGCTAGGTGGCCTGCTATTAACGCCACCTGTGTAGCTGCTGCATGCTGTATTACTCTCTGTATACTATATACCTGACATCCTTTGCTGTTATTTCTGCTGTTAAGCCCGCAGTACCTCTTTTGCGTCTTGCTGTATAACATTTGCGCAAGGAGGGACTTATAGTGTAGGGATAGGATTTGGCTAGGCAGGGCTAGTAGTTCTGTTCAAAAGACACAAAAGTCCATTGTTATATCTGGCTGCATTTTTTAATTTATTTTGGGGCAAAAAGAACGCAAGTGTGCCTGACGCTAATACCACGTGCACAGCGTGTGCATTAGAACCGGTTTGTAGTCTATATACCTGACATCCGTTGCTATTTTTTCTATCGTTAATTAAGGCCACAGTACCTCTTTTGCATCTGCTGTCTAACATTTGCGCAAGGAGGGACATATAGTGTAGGGATAGGATTTGGCTAGGCAGGGCTAGTAGTTCTGTTCAAAAGACACAAAAGTCCATTGTTATATCTGGCTGCATTTTTTTTTATTTTGGGGAAAAAAGAACACAAGTGTGCCTGACGCTAATACCACGTGCACAGAGTGGGCATTAGAACTGTTCTGTAGTCTATATACCTAACATGCGCTATATACCTAACTATTTTTTCTAATGTTAATTAAGGTCGCAGTTCCTCATTTGCGTCTGCTGTATAACATTTGCGCTATGAGGGACATAAAGTGTAGGGATAGGATTTGGCTAGGTAGGGCTAGTTGTTCTGTTCAAAAGACACAAAAGTCCATTGTTATATCTGTCTGCAATATATTATTTTTGTGGTGGGTTAAAAATTGCGCAAGGTTGCCTGACCTTAACACCACTTTTTCAGCGTCTGCTGTCTAACATTTGTGTATCCCAAACAACAGAAATCCAGTGTATTTTTTTCTGCAGCTATTGAAGGCAACATTACTAATGTCGCCGTGATTAGCGGCAGAAAGAAACGCAATAAATGTCAGATACATAGGAGAAACATACATTGTCCTGCACATGTAATGTCACCGTAATTAGCGGCAGAAAGAAACGCAATAAATGTCAGGTACATAGGAGAAACATACATTGTCCTGCACATCTAAAACATTAGGGGCGAGTGCCTGCTGATGAGCTGACCGTGTAAAACATTCGGGGCGAGTGCCTGCTGCTGATCTGACCGTGTAAAATATTAGGGGTTAGGGCTGCTACTACTTGCACTTTTCCTCTAAAATCAATGTTATATTTGGTTTGGGGGGTATTATTGTCATTCCGTAAAAGTGGCGTAATAGTTGGACATCATTGTGAATATCAGCGACTTTGGAGTCCAAGATACATCCAGAAATCCTCCCCATGCTGTACCCTAACAATTTCTGTGGTGTTTCCATCATTTTCTGATGTTTCCCTATGAACCAGACACCCTCCCCTCTGCAGGGGGTGCCCGGTCTTCTCCCATTGACTTCCATTATGCTCAGGTGCTCGGCCAAGCACTCGAGCACCACCTAGTGTTCGGCCAGAGCACCCGAGCACCGGAGCATCACGGTGCTCGATCATCACTAGTGTTTACTAAATATTTTGCTTCATTTGACATCTGCAGCTTTATGTTTCACAGTACCTAGCAAACTGGCTGATGCATCAGTCTCCAGCATCCCTCTCTCCTCTTCTGGAAGGACCTCTAAACTGATTTATGAATAACATAGTTTAGTCATAAGATCATTCAGGAGAGGGCAGAAGAGACTGGAGACCAAACCGTCACCGTTTTATCCAGGGTATTTCTAGGAAAATACTACAAACCTCAGAGTGTCCTGAGGTACATAATACAAATGTGCAAGCACTTAGGGGTAGATTTATCAAAATGGTGTAGGGGAAAACTGGCTTAGATGCCCATAGCAACCAGAGGTAAAATCGGATTGGTTGCTATGAGCAACTAAGACGGTTTTCCTTTACACCAGTTTGATAAATCTCCCCTGTAGTGTGCTGCCAAAATGGTTTTATTCTAATGATAAAAATGCACCAAATATATAGTGATTGAACCCTATTGTAATTATAATGAGTAGCTGTTATTTGATTCCCAGTCTGACCATCAGTCTAGAGTTTGTTTACTATGTAGACAGAAAATCGGTCTCTCCTGTGTGGCTGACTTCCTGTGAACTACAGGATTGCATCGTCATCTAGCAAATCCATCCAGGCATCTCTCAGACCCCTTCCATTTCAGATCTGCCCTCCATGTTCCTCATTATGCCCCTCAATTCATATAATTCTCCTTAAAATATAATTTCTGACTTATTTGTGGCAACATGAGTCCCTATGATTATTAGAATTTCTCCTGAATAGCACAAACTTTCTATACTAACTGTGAGTTTTGTATGTAGAATCTCCAGTGTATACCTATAAGATATATGTCCATATTGCTGTCTCCTGCCTCCTACTTGTAAGAGCTGACAGGGAAAACCTATCAATCACAAGAAGAAGATACTGGGGTGTTGTTGAGGGACAGAAGTACTATGACTGATCTCTGATCACCAATACCCAAAGATATGACTCACTGTGTGATGAGACTCAGTTCCATTAGCCAAAAGGTAGGCTGCATTAGGAGAACCATATTAGAGGAAAGAAGTAACCAAGCTGATGGACAGCACATAAATGGCAAAACAAGTAACAACTAAAACAGGAGGCATACACAAGCGTCTCTATTTTTCTTGAATGCTGTAATAGCCTGTGTTGAATTATATAGGAAAAATGTTGGAGTGCTTCTAATACATGAAGTAGTCAAGGGAAAAGTACTTGCAACATCATGCATATGGGAAGGAATGGGTTATGCATATGGGAAGGAATAATGCAAGTCACCAGTACATACTAAATGGTAAAATATTGGGTAACTCTGACATGGAAAAGGACCTAGGAATTTTAGTGAACAGCAAACTAAGCTGTAGAAACCAGCGTCAGACAGCTGCTGCCAAGGCCAATAAGATAATGGGTTGCATCAAAAGAGGCATAGATGCCCATGATGAGAACATAGTCCTGCCACTTTACAAATCACTAGTCAGACCACACATGGAGTACTGTGTACAGTTCTGGGCTCCTGTGAACAAGTCAGACATAGCAGAGCTGGAGAGGGTTCAGAGGAGGGCAACTAAAGTAATAACTGGAATGGGTGGACTACAGTACCCAGAAAAAAATAGGGTTATTCACTTTAGAAAAAAGAGGACTGAGGGGAGATCTAATAACTATGTATAAATATATCAGGGGTCAGTACAGAGATTTCTCCCATGATCTATTTATCCCCAGGACTGTGACGAGAGGACATCCTCTGCGTCTGGAGGAAAGAAGGTTTGTACACAAACATAGAAGATGATTATTTACGGTAAGAGCAGTGAGACTATGGAACTCTCTGCCTGAGGAGGTGGTGATGGTAAGTTCACTAAAAGAGTTCAAGAGGGGCCTGGATGCATTTCTGGAGGGTAACAATAGTACAGGTTATAGCTACCAGTTGATCCAGGGAGTAATTCTGATTGCCTGATTGGAGTCGGGAAGGAATTTTTTTCCCTAAAGTGGGGAAAATTGGCTTCTACCTCACGGGTTTTTTTTGCCTACCTCTAGATCAACTTGTAGGAAAACAGGCCGAACTGGATGGACAGATGTCTTTTTTCGGCCTTATAAATTCTGTTACTATGTTACTATGTTACTATCTCTATTGTTATTGAAATCATGGGATGCTGAGAATTTCAATATTTCATGGTTTAAGAAAGCAAAATGCAAATTCAATATCATTCATAAAGATCACAAATCACAACTGCAAGCTTGACTTTATGCCTTCTAACAAATAGTCCCACTGTATAATATTTCTGATGTAATTGTTAATTAATTCTCTTGTTCCAACATAGTGCTGAACAACTTGATTTTTCTGTATATGTGTTTCGTTAGTCAATTTATAGATAGCAAATGCCCAAACCACCAAAGCAACCAATTATTTAGTTTTATCACATCTTAGAGCCCTTTTTCAGTTGGTGGATAGCAACGTATTTTGCTGTAAAAGTGATATGCACTGTTAACTGGAAAGAGAATAATGATAATATAGCTAAGAGACACATTGTTAGACTAATTGAGATGCAATCTAAATCTCTGACACACAATACAATATTGTTAGCACTTGAGCTACTTAAGGACATATACACCTATGAGGCACATCTTTTTGATCCCAATACATTATAGTGACTGAGGTCCAGTTAATACATTTAACTAGAAAGTGCCCCAATTGCCCTGAAAATCTGTATATGACACTCTAAAGTCTGCTATGACTCAACCACTTTCAACCTTTTTAATGCCAAAATAGTAATAGCATTAGGGTATGACCACATGGCACGTCATGATCCGGTTGGGTTGAAGCCATGCTTTGGGTAAGAATTGCATGGTCAATTAGCCCGCAGCTGCTTTTCATTTAACGAATGAATATCGCACTGTTTAGTCAATCTTTATTGTTAATGGCAGTTCTTGACAGGAGCACAGCCACAACCCAACCGAAACACAACCGTGCCATGTCGTCAGACCATTAATAATATCAAAGTCAGAGGGACATATAGGTCTATAAGAAAACAGATGGGGGCTGGTGGTTGAAAAAAACAGCCTGTTTAAGGACAAACTGAACAAAAAGACCCAAAATTATCCTTTGATGGTGGTAGATATCTGCCAGTGTTGATATACACATGGCGGTATCAGAAAACGCAATAACTTTTTAACAAGTGGTCAAAAAACTATCCCTTTTTGGGGAGCAGAAACAGGTTTGGAGTCATTTTAAGAAAATATATATTATCCTGGAAAAAGAAGAAGCAATTACTTTTTACAAAAGCCATTAAAAAATATCCTTTTTTGGAAGCAATTACAGGTTTGTTATACTGTGCAGAGTAGGGTTCCCAGCACCAGCAGAAAAGTATAGAACATAGTGGACAAAGCAAAAGATGTGGCATAGAGCTAGTGGTAGAGACAATATATTATTGTTTCTTGCCCACACATTATGGATGATGCTGATGACAGCATTGAACATGAACTATTTTTGGATGTGGTCAGGCTACTAGAATGAAGGGGAAGAGGAGGACTGTCTTGTTCACATTCCTGGCCTGTTTGATTGCTGTCCATGTCAGCATGTGATATTGCTTCATGTGCTGAAGGATTAATGTTGTTCCTATATTTGTGCCTAAAGCTGACCTCCGTGGAAGTAGATCTGCCCCTGGCAGGTTTTTCGATTCATTGGCCATACATCAACTTCACTTTTTATCGCCACCACCACCCTCCTCTTCTGATAGCATCACCTCCTCATCACACTGATCAGTTTCCAGGTCTCTCCTTAACCCAATCATTGTCATCATCCTCATCCCTGCTGCTTTTCTCAGACTTTTCTCACTGATGTGTCATGGGCTCCTTAATTATCACCTTTGTATTTGCCTAAAATGTCTCTACCACCATGGCTACCAATGCCCCTCTACCAAAGTCCCTCTACTACTATAGCCACCCACAAAGCTATACATTTCAGTCATCTTGCCCCCCTTCTCTGCCTGAATCTTCTCCTCAAGGCAATTCAAATGCTGACTTTTCTCATACAACTCATCAACAGACTGTCTGGAATATATTCCTAGTACTGTGGGTGTTGTTGTTTATGAGAAAAGAAGGCTGCCTACTAAGGAGTGGTGCATGAAGACAAAAGTAAGGCTACTTTCACATCTGCTTTTTCCTTTCTGGTTTTAAGAGCCATCAGAGGAAAACGCTTCAGTTTTGTTCCCATTCATTGTCTATAGGGATAAAACTGAACAAACCGCAAAGGAGTACACCAGAATGCATTCCGTCCCGTTTTGCTGCATTCCCATGCCGGGCGCAAGACTGCTGCAAGCAGCGTTTTTGTGTGCGTCATGGGATACTGATCAAGATGGATCTGTCATGAAAAACAATGTAACACAATGGTGCTGGATTGTTTTTTTCAGACATGAAAAAAATGGATCTGGCACCCATTGACTTACATTGATTTTAGTGCTGGATCTGTCTTGTTCATTTTAGAGATAATACAATCAAATCCGTTCTGAACAAATGCAGACGGATGTATTATTGACTGGATGTGTTTTTGCTGATCCCCTGCCAGATCCAGCAAAAACACAGATGCGAAAGTGGCCTAACAAAGTAAAAGTAATGCTTCTATCATGCCTTTAATGAACTATTATGGAGGAGAAGCACAAATGCATGGAATACTAGCTCAGAAGAAACATCAACATTTTCCTTCTGTGACTGAGATGATGAGTAACTCATTAACCCCTTAAAGACCCTGCCATTTTTCACCTTAAGAACCAGGCCATTTTTAGAAAATCTGACATGTCTCACTTTATGTGGTGATAACTTTAAAATGCTTTTACTTATCCAGGCCATTCTGAGATTGTTTTCTATATTGTACTTCATGACAGTGGTAAATTGGAGTCAAAATATTTCATTTTTATTTATAAAAAAAATACCAAATTTACCAAAAATTTTGAAAAATTTCCAAATTTCAATTTCTCTACTGTTAAAATACATAGTAATACCTCCAAAAATAGTTATTACTTTACATTCCCAAGTCTACTTCAGGTTTGGATCATTTTGAAAATGACATTTTATTTTTATAATCTAATATATAAAGTTGAGTGTGTGTGTGTATGTCCGCTAAAGGAATCCGCACCGCTGCAGCTACAATCACAAAATTTGGCACACATGTACATCAGGTGTCCGGGAAGGTTTTAGAACAGTTTTCAGCTCTCCAGGACGTACCGTTCCTGAGATATTCCCAAAACATGCATTAGCCAATAGGAGCCTGGTCACATGACCCTTATCAGCCAATAGAAGCTCACAGGCAGCCTCCACACACAACAGGCTTCCATGACAACCTAGCCAGTTCACTGCTGTAGGTCTGCTTTAAAGAGGCTTTGGATGAGACTGTTAAAGAGGTATTCCGGTTACCATAATTATAACTTATGTTTTACATTAATTCATCATCAATCATTACCTCATATAATGTAAATTTCACATATTTACTGTTCAGTAGTAATAAGAGATGTATTCTTCTACTGCTACCCACTCTGTTTATTCCTAAATTACTAAGGCATCAACCTGTGATTCAAAAGAAGGATTTAAAAGCCCTACCTCCAGGTCCAACTAAGTCACGCCCCTGACCCGGTCAGGCCACGCCCCCTCTCACTCTGCAGCTGACAGGGATTGCAAAAATAAAGGTTAAAATCACCTTCTGTCGCTGCAGGGGTGGGGGGAGAATGACTTTCTCCCTGCAGCTCCGTTCAGTAGTAATAAAAGATGTTTTCTTTCCTCTTTCCTCCGAAATTACTATGGCATCAGCCTATAATTCAGGCGACCTTCAAAAGAATGACTTAAAAGCCCCACCCCCAGGTCCCACTAAGTCACGCCCCTGACTCAGTCAGGCCACGCCCCTTTCACTCCGCATCTGACCGGGATTGAAAATGAAGGTAAAAATCAACTTCTGTCAGCTGCAGGGGTGGGAGGGAGTGTGACTTTCTCCCTGTAGCTCATGCTCATCCGTGTGTCCATCCAGGCCCTGCGCATGACAGAGGACAGGGAGTCTGAAAGCCAGAATGTCCAGCCTTACCCCAACATGAAGCCATGCCACCGGTCCCCATGAAGCCACACCCCTAAACAAGAGGCCAAGCCCCCTGTGTCCATCCAGGCCCTGTGCATGACAGAGGACAGGGAGTCTGAAAGCCAGAATGTCCAGCCTTCCCCCAATGTGAAGCCGTACCACCGGTCCCCATGAAGCCACACCCCTAAACAAGAGGCCACGCCCCCTGTGTCCATCCATGCCCTGCACATGACAGAGGACAGGTAGTCTGAAAGCCAGAATGTCCAGCCTTCCCCTAACTTGAAGCCATGCCACCGGTCCCCATGAAGCCACACCCCTAAACACAAGGCCACGCCCCTTGGTTCCATGAAGACATGGACATTCCATGAAGCTGTCTGAGCGTGAGCTACTGAAAGGGTGGACATCCCTGTGTCTGTCCAGGCTCTGCGCTGGACAGTGGACAGGGAGTCTGAAAGCCAGACTGTCCAGCCTAAAACTGGACCTCTGGCCACCCTAGGGGCAGGCTGATGTTGGGGTGGCCAGTTGTCCGGCTTTAGGCTGGACAGTCCGGTTTTCTGGCTCCCTGTCCTCAGTCCAGCACAGTGCCTGGATGGACGTAGGGATGTCCACCCTTTCAGTAGCTCACGCTCAGGCAGCTTCTCCTCCATGTCTTCATGGAGCCAGGGGGTGTGGCCTCATGTTTAGTGGTGTGTTTTCATGGTAACCAAGGGCACTGTTTCACGTTTGGGGGAATGGCCGGTGAGGTCTGGCTTTCTGGGGTGAAGACAGTGGCCACCCTAGCTGCTGTGGAGGTCACAGTTATAAGGGGCGGGCTGCTGTAGGGGTCACTCTCGATATTTTTTTTACGTCACACACACAAACATTAAATGAAATAGATCAAATATACCCGGGCAAAGCCGGGTCCTTCAGCTAGTTTTTTATATATTAGAAACCACCAAAAAATGACCTCATTTTAGAAACTACACCCCTCAAGGTATTCAAAACTGATTTTGCAAACTTTGTTAACCCTTTAGGTGTTCCACAAGAATTAAAGGAAAATGTAGACGAAATTTCACATTTTTGGCAGATTTTCCATATAAATCAATTTTTTCCATTAACAAAGCAAGGTTTAACTGCCAAACAAATCTAAATATTTATTACCCTGATTCTGTAGTTTACAGAAGCGCTCCATTTGTGATCGTAAACTGCTGTATGGGCACATGGCAGTGCGCAGAAGGAAAGGAATGCCATATGGTTTTTGGATGGCAGATTTCACTGGAAAAATTTTAAGTTGTCATGTCACATTTGAAGACGCTCCCTTAGAGTAGAAACTCCAAAAAAGTGATCCCATTTTGGAAACTACTGGTTAAGTTGGCAGTTTTGTTTGTACTATTTTAGGGTACATACGATTTTTGGTTGCTCTATATTACACTTTTTGTGAGGCAAGGTAACAAAAAATAGCTGTTTTGGCATTGTTTTTATTTTTTGTTATTTACAACATTCATCTGACAGGTTAGATCATGTGATATTTTATACAGCAGGTCTTTACGGACGTGGCAATATCTAATATGTATACTTTTTTATTTAAGTTTTACACTATAATATTTTTGAAACAAAAAAAATATCATGTTTTAGTGTCTCCATAGTCTGAGAGCTGTAGTTTTTTTTTATTTTTTGGGCGACTGTCTCAGGTAGGGGCTCATTTTTTGCGGGATGAGGTGACAGTTAGATTGGTACTATTTTGGGGGGCATACACCTTTTTGATCACTTGGTGTTGCACTTTTAGTGATGTAAGGTGACAAAAAATGGCTTTTTTGACACTTTTTTTTTTTTTTACGGTGTTAACCTGAGGGGTTAGATCATGTGATATTTTTGTCCAGCAGGTTTTTACGGATGAGGAGATACTCAACATGTATACTTATTTGTTATTTATTTAAGTTTTACACAATAATATCATTTTTGAAACAAAAAAATCTTGTTTTAGTGTCTCCATAGTCTGAGAGCTGTAGTTTTTTTTATTTTTTTGGGCGATTGTCTCACGTAGGGGCTCATTTTTTATGGGATGAGATGACGGTTTGATTGGTATTATTTTTGGGTACATATGACTTTTTGATCGCTTGGTATTACGTTTTTGGTGATGAAAGGTGACAAAAAATGGCTTTTTTTAGCACAGTTTTTATTTATTTTTCTTTACGGTGTTGAAAGGCCAGGGTGGATCATGTGATATTTTTATAGAGCAGGTTGTTACGAACGCGGCGATACCTAATATGTATATTCTTTTTTTTTTATATATATATTTTTTACAATTTTATATGTCTCTTTTTATGGGGAAGGGGCTTTTTTATTGAAACTTTAATTTTTTTATTGTTAAAACACTTTTTTTTCCACTTTTTTTTTTTTTACTTTTGATTTATGTCCCACTATGGGACTTCAACATTTCAGGGTCTGATCCCTGTTTCAATACAGCACAAAACATCACTGCCGAACGGGGGACCCGATCCTGGCGGATACAGCAGAGGCCTGGCTGTCAGTATCAGCTGGGCCCCTGCTGCGGATCACGGCAGCACGTGCCACACTGCCGGTTAACCCTAGGATGAGAATGCTCGTCCTAAGGCGTTAAGTACTGGCCAGTTAGGACGAGCATTCTCATACTAGGTGGGCAACGTGTTAAAGGGGTTGTCCAAGTTATATTTATTCATGACCTATCCTCAGGAAAGGTCATCAATATCAGATCGGCAGGGGTCTGACACCCGGAACCCCCACGATCAGCTGTTTGAAGAGAAGGCGCGCACCGTGTCAGTGCTGCCTCCTCTTCATTGTTTACCTGCTCGCCATAACATCCGCAGCGGTGAGCAGGTGTAATTACACCAAAGCTGCCCATTCATTTTAATGGGACAGATCGCTCCTATACAAGTGTATGGGAACGAGCCATTAGCACCCCCAAGACAAAGATAGTGTGCCATTAAACCTGTTCTATACACCATGATCCAAATTATTATGCAAACTGGATTTAAGTGTCATAAAGATTAATTTTTTTGTTTTTCAAATTTTTTTGATGGTATTGTGTCTCAGGGCTTTTTGGATCATTGAAATCAATCTCAGATACCTGTGATAATTAGTTTGCCAGGTGAGCCCAATTAAAGGAAAACTGGATGTTCCTCAATTTTCAAGTAAAATGGGAAAGAAAAAGGATCTCTCTGCTGCCGAAAAGCATCAAATAGTGCAATGCCTTGGACAAGGGATGAAAACATTAGATATTTCACGAAAACTTAAGCGTGATCATCGTACTGTGAAGAGATTTGTGGCTGATTTAGAGCATAGACGTGTCCGTGCTGATAAAGGCAGAATGAGGAAGGTTTCTGCCAGGCAAGTTCATTGGATTAAAAGAGCAGCTGCTAAAAAGCCATTACAAACCAGCAAACAGATATTTGAAGCTGCTGGTGCCTCTGGAGTCCCTCAAACCTCAAGGTGTAGGATCCTTCAAAGGCTTGCTGTGGTGCATAAACCTACTATTCGGCCACCCCTAACCAGTGCTCACAAGCAGAAATGGATGCAGTGGGCCCAGACATACATGAAGACTAATTTTCAGACAGTCTTGTTTACTGATGAGTGTCGTGCAACCTTGGATGGTCCAGATGGATGGAGTAGTGGATGGTTGGTGGATGGCCACCATGTCCCAACAAGCCTGCGACGTCAGCAAGAAGGTTGAGGAGTCATGTTTTGGTCCGGAATCATGGGGAGAGAGCTGGTAGGCCCCTTTAGGGTTCCTGAAGGTGTGAAAATGACCTCTGCAAAGTATATAGAGTTTCTGACAGACAATTTTCTTCCATGGTACAAAAAGCAGAAACGTGCCTTTAGGAGCAAAATCATCTTCATGCATGACAATGCACCATCTCATGCTGCAAAGAATACCTCTGTGTCATTGGCTGCTATGGGCATAAAAGGAGATAAACTCATGGTGTGGCCACCATCTTTCCCTGACCTCAACCCTATAGATAACCTTTGGAGTATCATCAAGCAAAAGATCTAGGAGGGTGGGAGGCAGTTCACATCAAAACAGCAGCTCTGGGAGGCTATTCTGACATCATGCAAAGAAATTCAAGCAGAAACTCTCCAAAAACTCACAAGTTCAATGGATGCAAGAATTGTGAAGGTGATATCAAAGAAGGGTTCCTATGTTAACATGTAACTTGGACTGTTAGGATGTTTTGGATTTAAATAGCTTTTTATTTCAGTGAATTCCACAAATGAGCATTTTCAGTTCTTAAAAACATATAAAATGTTTAGAAACGCTACTGTGCATAATAATTTGGAACAGTGCATTTTGAGTTTTTTTAATTTTTGAAGAATATACTGTTATCATTGGGAGGTTGGTTCAATAAAATTTGATGTATACTCTAACGGGTGATGACTTTTATTATACTGACTGTCATTTGCACCGACAATTTAGGAAAATCAGAGATAAATATCATTTGCATAATAATTTGGAACATTGTGTACATTATCCCATCCATTGGTACTCTTCCTTTTACCAGACACTTTATCTTTAACTATACTTATCTAACACTATTCTTAAGAAAAACAATTAGGCTGAGTTCACACATCAGTTTGTATTTGATCTGTTATTTCCATCCAAAACCAGTTGTGAAGATATAATGGAAAGATCTGGACCTGTTCTGTTTTTCTGACCTGCACCTGGTTTGAGCTCACAATAACTGACCAAATAACAAAAGTGTGAACTCAGCCTTAGACATCACACAGTCCATCCACTAAAAGTACACTGCATTGTTGAACAAAGTCCAGTAAAATATAACTGTGAAGCACAACAACACATTAAGCACAAATAGTCTGTGATCAACTGAATTTATTACATTAAATTTTTAAAAATCCAAAAAAAAGATGGTCAGTTGGACCAAGTCCAGTACAATATACAGTAACTGTGACACAGAACAGTACAACTGGTTAGAACACTAGTCTAGTCATAATAAGATACGTAACTCTATTTTTTATTTGCCCATTCGGTATCAAATCAGTAATATAGGCCCTTTTATATAGCAAACTACTTCATGAATATACATGACAGAACACACTAAAAATTGATTGTCAGTGACATATAACAATGCCCACTGTATATATAAGAAATGAAGAAAATGAGAATAAAAGATGCAGCACCAGAATCCCATATTTCTTATTACCATTCTGCATTATGTCATGAACAATGAACAGTACCATGCGTACAGGACACAAATACAATTCTGAAATTGTAATTTAGATTGCTTTAACATTTATTTGTTCTTTGTATTGTGGTATTTGCTCAATGTCTACAGGTTCCCCTGTGCGCCTTAATGAATGCCCAGCTTTGTTGTCTGAGTATACAGCCCACAAAGGGAATTCCAGCCTGTTCCAAACCCAGATGCTTTTGCACACACCATTAAGTAGAGAGTACAGAGCTGCATTTCTATATTGCCGGTGTCTGTAATCTTCGCTCTGCACACAGTCTGAGATATGAAAGATAAGAATAACTAATATCCAACGCGCAGTCCTTCCATCTAAATATGATCTTGTGCAATACAAGCCGTGTCTGAGTATAAAAACACATATGCCATGGTTCGATAACTTTGGTCCTGCTGGGGTTTGATAACTGCATTTCATAGGGCACGCGGTGTCAGGCTCATTTTTCCATTGTCTATTGTCCATTGTCTGATTAAGAATATCGTAATGTGGAAAAAAAGCTTTGGTTAATGCTGTTTTAGAGAGATGAAAAGACTTGTGGCTCTGGTTCAATACACCGGGCCTCTTTTCCAGATAACCTTGCTCTAAATGTTTAAGGTCTCGCGCAGAGCCTTGTTCTCTGCCTACGCAACACAAATAATGCAGAGAGAAAAAAAACTCAAGCAAGAAAGGGTATTTGTAACTGTAAAATTATTCCCTTGCTTTTGTCAGTGCTCACTCCCAATCCTATAACAGTTAAAGGCCACCAAGTAATAGGCATTGTAGAACTTCCCCTTGGGTGGCAGCCAAGGCCACTAACCCTGCTATTAGAGTCCTGACAAGCTTTGTCAATGCAATCTGCTGAATGCCGTGAGTGACAAGCGATCAATATTCTCCACTCTCCTGGGTCATCACAGGTGACAGAGGCCTAAGTAATAAAACAGCCTTAGCTGCCTTCTCTTCCTCAAACGCTTCCCCTGCCACAATATTTCTTTCTTTTGCTCTCTTCCTCCACTCCCCCTGTTTTTTTCTATTTCCATGCCTCCAGCAAAATTTCTCAGAGATCGACCAAGCTGATGATGATAAAGGTTTGCGGTAACTGCGGTGTGTGAATTGATGTTACCCAATGAGATATTAGACCAAATAATTAGAATACGACTAAGTACACTGTTGTGATCTGTGAGGATATGTGTCTAGTGGCTACAGGCATATTAAAAGATTGCTGAGAGGCATAAAGTTTATAATCTGCTGACAACAAATGTCCAGGATAGCAAGTTGAGCATAAGTATTAAACCTTAAAGGGGTTATCTATTCCAGGCTTAGGGTGGCCAGACATCTGGTTTTAGACCGGACAGTCTGGTTTTCACGCTTCCTGTCCTCCATGCAGTGTAGGGCCTGGAGGGACGCAGGGATGTCCACTCTTTCAGTAGCTCACGCTCAGGCAGCAGCATTGTGCTGTCTAAGCGTCAGCTGCAGTGATTGCAGTCAATCACTAGAGCCCGCAGACATGGCTCCCTGTGGCTGACTGAGGGGGAGAGAAGCATCTTCTGAAAGTTGCTCACTCTCCTCCCCCAATTTTTTTTCCTGCCAGCGATTGTGGCTTAGCTTTAATGAGCCGGGGCGTGGTTTATCCATTTCGAGGTGTGACTGGTGAGGTTCGGCTTCCTGGTGTTCTAGATAGAAAGGCTCTAACCTAAACCCACCTAGGAATCAATACCTGAACTGTAATTTAACCCTTTAATGACCAGCCTGTGTTGGGCCTTACTGACCCTGTTTTTATTATTGCAAAACCATTATTTCAATGGAAAAAAGAATATTTTTTTTATTTTTACTTGGAATGTTTTTATTTCATAATGTTTTAATACTTTTTTTTAACAATTTATTAATAGTCCCAAAAGGGCACTATAATAGGTAATATTTTGGTTGATTCTAATATACCATGCACTATTCCTATAGTGCAGGGATGCCCAACCTGTGGCCCTCCAGCTGTTGTAAAACTACAATTCCCACCATGCCCTGTGATAAGCTGATAGCTATAGGCTTTCCAAGCATGCTAGAGGGCCACAGGTTGGGCATGCCTGCTTATAGTGCATTGTATTTTAATGTCAATGCTAAACTGACATTCACCAGCAGGCTATGCCAGAGAGGCACAGCCTGCTGGGAAACTTTGGAGGCAGACCTTTTGCACTGACATCGGCATCATGTGATCTCGTCCGTGGGGTTCCAGTGGGAGACAAAGGGACTACTTACATGCTGTGTGCGTTATTGGCCGTGTGATGTAAGGGCCTGGATCGGTGGTCCTGTCTGTCACAGACATTAGAGCAGGAGCACAGCTCTCATAGTCCCAGCCTCTTAGTCCCAGCCATAAAAAAAGTAGTATTGGTGGTCACTAAGGCCTTACATACCATAGCCATAGCCCATGGTTTCATGTTGGTTTTGGTTAAATGCTGATGTTGCAATATATTTACCTAAAGAATATTCATTTATGAAGTTTCTGCCTTTTGTTTTGTTTCCTCTTTATATTTAGTGTAGAGGTACAGTTCATAAGAATGAAGGCAGTATTAGACCTCAAGAGTGGAGAGGAGCGAATCTTCTTCCCTGGGGGCAACCTTGCCTTAACCGCTGCAGCCAGAAGTCCTTAACCCTGCTTTCCCGGCAAGAGAATCTGGAAAAGTAAAGGCACAAGTGGCTGCAGCGCTCACCAGTGTGACCACCACCCGGACAAGTCCGACTTCTGGCAGAAGAGGGCAGTGGAGCTCAACCATGGCAGCCAGCTTGGCCTACAAGAGGCAGGAGCGTCCTCAAATGTCATTCAGCAGCAGTTCCAGCGGAAGGCACAAATGGCTGCAGCGCTCACCAGTGTGACCACCACCCGGACCCTGTCAAGTCCGATTTCTGGAAGAAGAGGGCAGTGGAGTTCCACCATGGCAGCGAGCTTGGTTTACAGGAGGCAGGAGCGTCCTCTGAGCTCATTCAGCAGTAGCTCAAGCGAGGAGGACTTCAGGTCCCTCATCTGAGGAACCCTTCTACTGGCTGAGTGATTTAAAGGACACCTCAGGAGGACCTATGGGAGCCACACCATGGACTGCACTTGACAGGTGAGAGCTTGTTGCTTTATTTTCTAATCCCCCCCCCAATCTGCAGAAAATTTCCAGTTGCGCCTAAGCGCGCCAATTTTCCTCCCCCCCCCCCTTCTCAGGTTATTTGCTAAGAGGGTTCTCTATTTGCTGCTATTTTATATTATCCATGTGGATTACACATTACCTGTTTGGATTACAAAATTACCTCACATGGATTACAATTGAATTTTGGACTGTGTTCCAGTGTGTTATCATGCCAAGCAGCCACGAGGAGAGACTCAAATGTATATCAGAGCCTTTTATAACTGCAAATGTGACATTGCACTAAAATGTTTGCATAATTATCTTTGCTGTATTTTAGCAATAATGTTTTTACAGGTTCAGCAACGTTCAAGCACTTTAGCCCATTGTGTGTATTCTTTTTCAGATACTGCAATGTGTCCTATTATGCACTTATTGTACAGTGGTTTTTAGTAAATTATGCACTTAGCCGGATAGCTAGCACCTTACTTTTCTACCTCATATGGACTGCCTCTAAAGACTGTACGGTGCGGTCTAGCCTCATGCGTATGACGCAATCGCTAGTCAATAGTACGCTAAGGATTCGTATGCACTTTGTACGCTAATGCTTACGAATTGCGTACTTTTAACAAAACTGACTGTATGTTCGTAATTTGTGTAGGAATGTTCGCAAAACAATGATTATTTTTGAACGCAAATTCAACTGAATAAATTCGTATTAAGAACAAATCTTGTCAGAAATTTGTTGATTATTCGCCGAAGCGAATTTTGGATAATTCGCTCATCTCTAGTGAGCACCTTACTTTTCTACCTCATATGGATTGCCTCTGAGGACTGTACGCCGCAGCCTAGCCACGTGCTTGCGTATGACGCAATCACGAGTCAATAGTACTCTAATAGTACGCTAAGGATTCATACGCATTCAGTTCAGTAACGTACTTTTAACAGCGCTTAGACTGTATTTTCGTAATTATATGTTCATAATAATGATTATTTTTTAACGCAAATTTGACCGAATAAATTCATAAATTCGTTGATTATTCTCCGAAGCTAATTTTTGATGATTCGCTCATCTCTACTGCAGAGGGATGGCAGATCATCGCTAACAAGTTTTCGTAGGAATGTTCATTAGTAGAGATGAGCGAACGTGCTCGAAACGAGCACTGTACCACTCGGCTCCCCTGCGCACGCATGGGAGCCGAGCGGTACAGTGCTCGTTTCGAGCACGTTCGCTCATCTCTATTCATTAGCGATGATCTGCATGTGTAAGGGTTCTGCTGATCACCCAATAAATGACCAAAATGCTCGTTCATCGGGCAATCATCCTTCACCGACTGCATATCTTGCTGTCTAATCACTCTCTACTGCCGGCAGATCACTCCTACTCATACCGTAAAGGAGATTGCTGCATGTAATAGCAACAGTCTCCTTCACTGATGAGCAGGTGATTGCCGGGAAGGAACGCTTCATAATGCTCATCTGCAGGTATAATACAGCTCTAGGACCAGGGGTGCACCACCAATGAGGCCAGCTAAGGCAATTGCCTCAGGCAGCACCAAGTAGGGGCAAGAAGGGGGAGCGGAAGGGCCATGTGCAATGAGCACTTTTATTGTGTAAAAGGGGTTAGGTTAAGAAATTGACATTTGGGGAGGGGGGGACGCCGTTTCAGTTTTCACCTGAGGCAGCAGAAAGGCTAGGTGCACCACTGCCTAAGACAAATATTGAACAGCAGTTTATGGGTGTTGTTTTCAGGCCAATCAGTTGACAGCATCATGTGCAGCGGTTTTTATCAAGCATGATTAAAATGTGTCCATCATAACTATTTAACAGCAGATCACTAATGTCCCAAGCAATTAATGGTGTAAGTGTAGTGCCCACCCATTATGGAGATATCAGCATCTCCTAAAATTGCAAAATGATCTTTTGATTTCCAGTAAGATATTTAATTTACACAGAATACATACTGTATATCACATACCATTTTTATAGAAAATATAAGTGCAATACAATATATCTGTATAATCACTAGTGATGGTTTCTGGACAGGAGCAGGATGACATTGCCAAAAAAAGTTGTGATGTACACATTTTAGTCATGTTTGATGATGAAGACCCTTGTGCAGGTCAAAATGTTGCACTTTTTTGTGAGCAGGACATGTAAATAAAGTGCTTCTTTTGGTAGTCACACTTTTTAACTTTCCATTCGAAGCCCCCATTGCACGTTCTGTTATATGGTTCCTAATGGAACCATTAGAAGTCAATAGGGTCTGTTGGAAGCCTTTGATGTCCGTCAGGTGTGGGATCTGGCTCTTCATTATTTCCTATGTCGGACCAGAAAACTGGAAATGTTAAAGCAGATGTGTACCCAGCCTTAGTCATTCACTCATTAGTGTGAATATACAGCATACGTACCCATTTACTTTAATCTGTGTGTTCATACATCAGTGGTTTTCCACATACTGTGGGTCCGTGGTGACACCACAGAAGCATGCCCTATTTTTGTCCGTGATTATAGATCTCTCACACACATTATAGTACATGGGTCCACAAAAGCCATGGACACAACACGGATGCTGTTCGTATTTGGTCCATGGTTTTCATGGATCATTGCTAGGAGATGCTCTGAAAACAAGTTGTCACAGATGTCATCACAGGCATGGATGTGTGAAAGACGCCTTAGCCTGAATTCATACTTAAAGGGAACCTGTCATCAACTTTATGCTGACTGTACTGAGGGCAGCATAAAATAGTGACAGAAATGCTGATTTCAGCGGTGTGTCTCTCTTGAGCTAAAAGTAAGTGGTTGCTGAGAACCAACATCACAAACATTGCATCCCAGGCCTTGAAAAGAGTCATATCTACCTGAGAAGAGTCATGGTTATTCCTAAACTCCTGCTCTCCCCACCCATCTGCTGATGATTGACAGTTCTCTCCTAGAGAAAAAGGGAGAAAACTAGGTAGAAGACTGTCAGTCATCATCAGGTGGGCAGGAAGAGCAGAAATTCATGAATAACCAGGACTCTCCTCATGAAGATTTGACTCTTTTCCAGGCCTAATCTGCAATGTTTGTGATGTTGGTTCTCGGCAACCACTTACTTTTAACTTATAAATGACAGACCGCTGAAATCAGCTCACCTGTCTCTACTTTATTCTGCTGTTAGTATGGGTAGCATAAAGGTGATGACAGGTTCCCTTTAAGTTATTTTATCAGTTATTTCCATCACTGATTGTGAGACAAAACCCATAGTGAAGCCTACTTGGATAATGGAAATATCTGCACATGTTCTATGTTTTTTAAATTAAAATAACTGACCAAATAACTGACATGTGGATGCTAATTCACTTTATACAGATCTTCATACTGTCATAAACAATAAATGACAATTGAACAATTTACAAATACCAATAGAAAATGTGCAAATGTGCTGTGAAGCATGGTTTATTTTCCTTTGATATTACCTGTTTAGTGAGATAAACAGACGTCATACTTACCACCTACTGTAAATTGCATGTATTTTGTCGCAGTATGAGATGAATTATTTGTTCCATTATTGTTAACCTTACACAAATTATTTAAAAAAAATCTTTGAACATTCCAGCAAAAAGAATTTTAATGTGCATAAATTAATGTAATTTGTCAAGGGTACTTTAAATCACTGGCACACAGGCTTGAAAAGGTATACAGAAATTGCAGTACGATAAAACTGTTATGAATGAAGGTCCACATTTACACATTTTAACCACTAATGAGAGACATTTTTGCTAAACTACCAACTTTCTTTTTGTTCTCCTGCAAGCCATTGTAATACAAACAATGCTTCCCATGCTGTTTCTTAACAAGTAGTTGATATTTCACACACTTCATCATCATTTCATTAAGCTTTTCCATTAATGTAGAATGCCTTTGTTATTTTTAAAATCAGAGTGCACTAATGGAATGGGTAAGTATTATTATCTAAAAAATAGAATGTGGCCCATTTCTATTGTATACCCTACGAGGCCAATGATTTTGATCAAGGAGTTCTAGATACTTCACTACTCTTATTATGTAGGCTTTATTGTTACTAGAAATAACTACAATTTATGATTTACCGTATACAAAAATTTGTATGTGATGTCTACACAAATTTAGATTTCAATTGATGCTTCTTTTTCACAAACTTTTCTAGGATCCTGGCTCAGGGTCCTGTTATACAGGTCAAAGTGGGGTTAATAACAAAAGCAAATTTGCAACATGCAAGCCAGTCAGTGCACATTTAAAGGGTCTTCCACTTGGTTCAATACAAAGTGAGCAGCACATTCCCTTTTTACACAGAGCAGTATGCTGCAGACAAATGAGTCCTAAGAGACTATAGAGTGTTATACTGTAAATACCAGAGCAATTGGAACATATTTGATTTGGATCCTAAATTAATTATTTTAAAACATTGGTCAATCAGAAACTAAGTGAATTTCAAGAAATTTGTTCAGCTCTCATTTTAATTCTTGTATGTGCCATATGTAAACTACCATTCTGAAGTCAATAAGATGGGTACTCTTGGTAGAAGAGTCAAGGTTGCAAAAGTCCAAAATCTACTTGACTTAAGTTGACTGGTATCCCTGAGGACAGGGTACATCATTTAAAGTGTCTAATTCCTGTTCATGTGGCATTCACTTCTGGTTTGGGTATATAAACACTAAAATTAAAATCCTCTTCTGACAGCCTGCTGGGTTCTGGTGCATAAACAGTATACCAAGGAAGCTGAAATAGATTCACCCAACTTCACTGTACATGTGGACTTTAGCTCAACTGCATGCATCAGAACCAGAAGAAGTGAAAAGACATGCCCTGTACTTAGTGGCAACAATCAGGCCAGACTGTACTTTACTTCTGAAAGACAATTACATATGAAAGGTGGAAGAATTAAAAGCCCAATCATACACTACTCTTACTTATTAGAACATCTTTAGAACTCAAAAGTGGTGTGGTATCAAGTAATGGTGGAAGAGTAGGGAATAAAAAACAGTTGACAGTTTATGGCAGGGCTATCAATTTGTGTCTAAGATTACCTTCACATATGCATTTTGGCTTGGGTTCATAATATACTTTCCATTGTTTTGTTGACAATAATAGTGCTAAATTCACAGCTATTCTTGCCACATAGTGAACAGAAGCGCTTGTACAAAAATTTGAAAGACACACACACAACACAAACTTCACACATAAAGACAGACCAATTGCTTGCCTATGTTCAGCTGCCTAGATATCAGGGATTAAACATTTGTCAATGTATAGTCATACAGTTGTTGTAGTCTACTATCTGTCCCAATCAACATCTGATATTTTGTCATCATGAACCATGATCTCTTGGATTCTACCCATGTTGCAAATACTACTCTTTAGAACCAGTCTCATACAAAGGCCAGTTTCACATGCGTGTGACCGGTCTGGAAATGTGTTCCATGTGATGGGTACGTACGTTTCTTGTACTTACTGCAATTTGTATCTCCTGAACTCACTGTATCCTACCACGGGTATACTGTATCATACTTGTATGATGTAATTACGGGACAGTAGAAGCACAGTTTGGATGGCACTGATGGCATCAGGGACCACTAAAACAAAGTAAGTTCAGATTGACCGGACTGCTTTTGGCCCAGGACCATCTGGTTATTATATATACTATTTCCTGGAATGAACATGTTCATGTGTTACTGGCCAAAACCTTTCAGGAATATTAGTTTCACAGCTGCAGAAGGCATATGCATTTACCCTCCTGAATGTCACAGATCGTGATTGTGACCAATAAACAATATAAGGATTTTTTTAATTAACATCACAGGATAAAGGATCCATGTGCACCTAGTCTAAGATGGCCTTGTGGTTAGAAACTGTATGTGCTTATAATATTTTTATAGCATTTGTGAAGACGTTTTTGCTATTTTTAACTGCATGTTTAGCAGAGATGTGTTTTCAGCCATTTTCATAACTCCCACAGAGATGTCTGAAAAATATGATATCTAGAGCACTCTGTAGTTTAACAATGCAAAAAACGTTAAAAATATGCAAATGCAATACCAAAAATTGTCTTCAAAATAACACTTTACTATAGTGAATTTGTGTCTAGTCACATACTGGCATTCCTAAAAGCATTTTTGAAGTGTAATTCTTTTTTAGTCACACAATATTTCAGACAATTTTTGCAAAAGAGAAGTCTGAAGATGAACACCTAATAACACTACACACAGTATGTTGAGATTTAAAAAAAATGCCATATGAGAAAAATATGAAAGGAAACTGTCTTGCAATGCAACTAGAAAAAAAAACAGCATTTGTTTGGAGTTGTATACTTCACTATTGACCAGCTTATAACATACAGTGCTAGCCATTTTCGCTAAAAAAAAAGAAGGTGTCAACAAAAAAGAATTACATTTTTGTAAAGAGAAAAAAAGATAGGGAGATCTAACATACAGCAGACGAAACAATCCAAAGCTTTACAAAAACTTCAAGAAATCAAAACAATAAAACTGCAGTAAGCATGGCTTTTCTCAAGCAGTGTTTGGAACCTCAATGGCCATCATAGATTTCTTTCCAAATCGACCAATTTTTTTGGGCTTCTGGATTTTATGGATTCATTTCTTTATTTATTTGGCATATACAGTATAGGTGGCATATTTTGTCGCAACTTTTCCCTGCTCACGCCACTTTCCTGACAGGTTTGCACACCAGTTTTAGGTATACAAAATGACTTAAACCTTCATCCACAAGGGAGCTAGCATACTTTTTAGAATGTTCCACGTGTTGCTGGAAGAAGTGACAAAGTTGCGTAGAGGTCTTCTTTGCCACATAACTTTGGCACTTCATCCAGCATCACAGGCACAATAAAGACCGGCATCTAAATCACAGGCCTTAATAAATGTGCCCCCATGTTCACACTTTCCTTCTGAGTGGGACTGTTTACTATTTGAGCACCAATAGAAATAAGTGCAAAGTATACCCCACTGCCTTTTTTACTATGCTGCATGTAATGTTTCCCAGTGTAGCGCAAAAAACTTTTATTGGCTGATTCCAAGTCCTATCTGTGGTGAATATAGATGACTTTTGATTTTTTTTTCCAACCATTGTCCCACTAATGTCAACATAAAAAAATGCAGTTTCATAAAACTCCAGTGAAGTAAGTAGGGTGGCTAATGGAATAGCTGAGGTGATTGTTGATTTTTCTTGTCAGGTGCATCAGTTCTGTAGTCATCTGTCATCTCTTCCAAGACACTACAGCACCTGATTAGAGATTAGCAGGTCGTCGATTAACTGAAATATAAATCATTGTGATTCTCTGTGAATCTCAAACCTGGTGAATTAATTCTTCCCTCTCGGCAGGTGACTAATAGGTGTGAGCACAGCCTAATAAAACATATTTTATGAAGATTAAGAGCAAAAATTACAGATTGTGCTTAGAAAATATTCAATATACTTATATGGCAAGATAAACAATATAAAAGTTTATTTTTGTAAGATGTTAAAATGAACTATTTTCTACAGCTAATACATTTTTTTACAGGTATCGACAGTTTACTGAATAAAGCACATTTTGGAAACTTGGTTTTATCATCAAACTGTCTGTATAAGACACAATGCAGAAATAATAAAGATAAAAAGCTTCTCTTGTTCTGTTTTCTGTAAATGATTGTTTTGCTGATACATCTATCTCTGAGGACAATCAATTGCGATAATGGATTATACAGAATTTGATGTGCGGTTCAAAAAATTGCTAACCTTCTGTACTTAATATCAATTGTTAAAGTGCTCAGACTAAATTTTCCAGTTTTCCTTGATTTTTATCCTAATGTGCTTGAAGGTTGTAGGGCCATTTCTAAAAATGACATGACTCATATTATTTGCTTTCCCTGCAAAAGAGTCTTTTTGGTAAATCTATCTATCTATCTATCTATCTATCTATCTATCTATCTATCTATCTATGAAAATGTGTTTGCATGTATGTTTGTTCTTCACAGGCTCCTACAAGCCTTAATGGATACAGATAAAAAAAGATACAGAATGCAATAAAATGTATTTATTAATGTAACTGCTGAGACTCTGCCTCTCATCCTGTAGCAACCAATCACAGCAAAGGTTTCATTTTACTACATCGTTTTTTACAAAAATGTAGACCTGTGGCTCTCCAATTTGTTGCAAACCTATTATTCCCATCCTGCTCTGCAGGCTTTGGGGGCATGATAGGAGTTATAGTTTTGCGATAGTTGGAGAGCCGCCACTACAGAGTATTTATACCCCTATATTCAAAGGAGAAAATAGAACTGGATGCTATGCTTTGATCTAATAAATGCTTCTCAGCTAAATTTACATTGCTACTCAGTGCAATAAATAGTGTACCACCCCCTATGTTGTATGCAATACATAAGGCATTAGTGTGCATTTTGACCAAATAGCGTAAGCCCACTCACCACACCAAAGTTGCCTCTTCGACTGGATACCTACTCTAAGTTTGGCCCGGCACTGCTTGGCGACCACCAACGCCACAGCACTGCCCAAGCAGGCATGGGGACCCAGCAACCAAACAGCAGCCCTGCTTCCCATGAGGTCACACAAGGACTTTGGGGGCCATTATAACATTAATTTTTTTTTCTTCAGAGAGGTTGTATAGGGCTGAACAGTCTCTCTGCATTACTGATCTTGGTCCATTAAGACGTAGCAGCTTGCATTGACTCTTGACACCCTGCAATCACATGAACACCGGCAGGGGCGGACTGGGAACTAAAAGTGGCCCTGGAAAAAAGCTTAAAGGTGGCTCCAAGTTTCAGCTGGGTCCACATTGAAAGAAGGCACCATAATTAGGCAGGGACCACAGAGGTATGAAGGCCAGAAATACCATAGGGCAGAGCAATGTACCTCCTCAGCTGAACCAAATACCAAAGTGCAGCACAAAATACTGCCAACTGTGCCACACTATTCAACTGTATAGCTGTTCTGAAGACGTCAATACAGTTGAATTCAGGAGGGCTGCAGGTCAGGTGAGTAGGAGAGAATCAGATCATTATGTACCCAGCTTGCGGCAGTGAGGTGGGCTTGGGTGGATCTCCTAAGCATCGACCCACCAGGAAATTTCCCTGTAGGGTCTATGGCCAATCCTCCCCCTGAACACTGAAGCAGGGTGGCTTTGTTGTCTTTGATGTTTCTCTGGAGTAGTGGTCTCACATAGGAGTTGGAGCGATGGGGAAGGCAGAGACAATGACAAACAACCCTGACTCTATGGGAAGTCCTACAGTGGGCTCCCACTTCTGCAGCTGCACAATTAGCATGCATCAGTGGTCTCTTCGCAGACTTTTTAAAATATTTGTGCAGAGATATATGTGACGAGTACCTGGATGTATACAGTAAATGAGTGTTCGTCAAGGGGTTAAAAATCTACTAGAAGGTAGTAAATTCTTTTTGACAATAATCATCTGCATTATTCCATAAAATACTTTTAGTAAATAACGCTTAAGAAATGAAATATATCTATTTGTTGAACAAAGCCCTTCAACTCTTCTGGGATATTACATCTGGAGAAGTAGAACATCAGGATCTGAAAAAATGTTGTATGGCTGTAGCTGGTACCGCTGGTCTAATCGACATAATGGAACTTGCCCGCTAGCAAGACTTGTTCACTGAATGTTTTAATCATGGGAGTCTACTGAGACCAAGTTTCACTGCGTTAGTAAATGCTCAGTGCATGCCTCGAAAACTCAAAGCTAAAAAAAAAAAAAAAGCAATATTAAAATAAAGCACTGTAAAGAATGGCTTACATTAGTACCATTAATTCTTGCTGCCTGCGTAATCTTGTCTCTGGGTTTTAGTCCAAAACACAGGAGTTAATTATATTGATCTAAGCCATTTCAATCCAGCATGTGTTTCATTGGCTTCTATTCTCAGTGGTTCCTTGTAATTTAAATGTCATTCTGCTGTACACTTTTTGTTCGCTGTGAGTAGAAAAGCATTTTTCTACTTGACTGGTGAGTTTAAGAGCAGCAAGGAATTTACCCTATATTTTATACCTTTATTTCATATTGTAATTAGGTGTGATAGAATCCAAATGAATGGAGGCATACAATAGGTAGATTTCTCTTCAAGATAGAGATACACACTAGGGTCAATCTAATGGGAGTCAATTAACCTATCATTATGTTTGTGCACTCCATGCCGTTGTTGTCATTAGTTGTATTTGAATCCAAGTTGAAGGCAAGTCAATAGTACTCTGAGCCATCATGCTGGTTTCATGCAAAAATGGGCAAAAATATAAATATTATGGCAAAAGCACAACATAAAAAATTCTTGAGTATTTTCCTAGGTTAATATTAGTAATGCTTGTAAGTATTATAGGTTTTATGGTGCTGTAAGGAATCGCTCTCTCTCGGGTGTCAGCAATGACAGACTTCTCATCAAACAAGGAGTTTTCAAGCTCAAACAGTGCTTTACTTGTCACACAGCACATCACACTTCCAAGTTTGACGTCACTTGATGACAATGAAATCGCAGATTCACCTCACAATGTGTTACATCAACACAAAACAACAAACGCTTGCCCGGCTAGGCACTCATTATATAGAGGTCTCCCTAACTCACCTCTAGGTCAGTGTTCACATTGCAGTATTCGGCTTCAGTCAGACAGCCTCCTAGCTGTTACCAGTGCAACCCACCAGTCCTCCTGGTGGAAGAAGTGAAATACCTTGGAGGGATATGGTGCAGCAGCCCTCCTGACTATAACCATGTGACACCTCTCTTCTCCAGACGTTGCTGGATCCTCCCAAACTCAGGTTTCCTCAGCCTTGTGGACCCCCAGCCCTCTTGGCTGGGACCACACAGGCTCTCTGCAGGACTTTTCCCTGGGGCCTAACTCCTCCTCTCACACACTGAGGATTGCTTTATCCCCAAGTGATTATTGCACCTGACCTCACCTCAGACCAGGTGAACACCCTCCTCTAATCGGTTTCCTGCACCATTCTAGGAGAAACATATTTTCCCTCATATATGAGGCCTGTCGCTGCCTTACAGAGTATATATAATTGATATCAGTGCATGAAGTTGTAGCCCACCATACTGTACATTTCCCGTACAGCTGCCAATGCACTATTCACATGAAAGTCTTTCTGTTAAAGATCATCTGTCAGCAGATTTGTACATATGAAACTGGCTGACCAGGTCCCGGTGTGATCACGTTTACATTGCCTGGTCTTGTCACTCAAAGTGGAGAGGACAATTTTTCTGCAGTTGCAGAAAAATTAGCCTCTGGGTGTAATGACAACACCCCCATTGCTCCTAGAGGCTCGTTTTCATATACTAAAACTTACTTTTTTTTCTTAGCAATGTGGCCAAGTATGAACATTGGCCCAACACAGATGCCTTCAGCTGCCAAGTGGACATGTGACAGGTCAGCTAGTTCATAGGTACAAATCTGCTGACAGATAATCTTTAATTAGAGGATTTTCACTCTTACTGATAGAGAGGGTAATTCATAGTACAGTAAGTACGAATAGGGATTGAGAAAATTCCTTTTGCCATATCCCTTGGTCTGACTGATCATGATGATCGAGCACCCCCATGTTCGGGTGCTCGGGTGCTCTGGCCGAACACTAGGTGGTGCTTGAGTGCTCGGCCGAGCACCCGAGTACAATGGAAGTCAATGGGAGAAGACCAGGCACCCCTGCTCGGATGAGGGGAGGGTGTCTGGTCCATAGGGAAACATCAGAAAATGGTGGAAACACCACATAAATGATTAGGGAACAGCATGGGGAGGATGTCTGGATGCATCTTGGACACTGAAGTCGCTGCTATTAACGATGATGGCCGACTATTACGCCACTTCTACGGAATGACAAAAATACCCCCCCAAAACCCAAGATAATCGATTTTACAGGAAATATTGTTAGGAAACATATATTTACTTGTACGTAAAGCGCAAGTAGCAGCATGCCCTCACCCCTAATGTTTTACACTGTCAGATCAGCAGGAGGCACTCGCCCCAAATGTTTTACAGGGTCAGCTCAGCAAAAGGCACTCGCCCCTAATGTTTTAGACGGTCAGATCAGCAGCAGACCCTCATCCCAAATGTTTTTGAGTGTCAGCAGCACTGAACGTCAACTTGTCAGGATGAGGACCAGAGTGAAAAAGTAACATAGTAACATAGTAACATAGTTTATAAGGACGAAGCAAAGACATCTGTCCATCCAGTTCGTCCTGTTATCCTGCAAGTTGATCCAGAGGAAGGCAAGAAACCCCTGTGAGGTAGAAGCCAATATTCCTCACTTTAAGGGAAAAAATTCCTTCCCGAAGAGGAAGAGGAAGTAGTGGACGATGAAATCACTGGCCCAACATGGGAAGGAGGCAAGCTGAGCGAGGACAGCAGTATAGAGAGGGAGGGATGCGCAGCACAGCAACAGGCTGTAAGAGGCGTTGGGGTGGCAAAAGGGAGAAGGCAGGCCACACCAACAAGTGTGGACGATAAAAGAATTGTCATTTGCAACCTGTGCCGTACCAAAATAAGCAGGGGCATGAACACTAGCAACCTGACCACCACCAGCATGATCCGCAGCAAAGCAACCTAATAGGTGAGCCAAACGCCTGGATCCACAATCGGTGTCTGCTAGTGTTAATCGAGCACCAAAGTGCTTGTGTGCTCTTGTGTTCTGGTAGAACACTTGGTGATGCTCGAGTGCTCTACAGAGCACCCGAGCACAATATAAGTCAATGGGAGAAGACCAGGCACCCCCTGCTCGGATGAGGGGAGGGTGTCGGGTTCATACGAAAAAGTCAGAATCGCAAATTCTCCTCTTTCACTCAAATCGCTAATGCGTACGAATTTGTATTCTAATGTTACGCATTGTACGCTAATGCGTACAAATTTGTATGCTAATGCTATGCATTGTACGCTAATGCGTACGAATTTGTATGCTAATTTAGCATACAAATTGGTACGCATTAGCGTACAATGCGTAGCATTAGCATACAAATTTGGACGCATTAGCGTACAATGCGTAAAATTAGCATACAAATTTGTACGCGCACACATTTGCAAATTGCTGGCACTGGAAATGTTGCCGTTTAGGCTTGTGGACACTGAGGCTTTTCGCAGTCTGATGGTGGCTGTCCCTTGTTACTCAGTACCTAGCCGCCACTATTTTTGCCGGTGTGCCCTCACCGCCTTACACCAGCATGTGTCCCGTAACATAACCCGTGCCCTGACCAATGCAGTTACTGGGAAGGTCCACTTAACGACTGACACATGGACAAGTGCTTCTGGCCAGGGATGCTACATTTCACTGACGGCACACTGGGTGAACGTTTTGGAAGCTGGGAGTGAGTCATACCCTGGGATGGCACAGGTGCTACCGACACAAAGGATTGCGGGCCCTACTTCCATCAGGATTTCCGCCACTACCTACATTAGCGGCTGCAACCCCTCCTTCTCCTCCATCACTTCCATCTAAGAATTCTCATCTTGCAGCACCAGTCAGACTTCAGTCAGTAGCTGGAAGCAGTTTAGCACAGCAGTGGGGAAGCGGCAATAGGCTGTGCTGAAAGTTATATTCTTAGGTGACAAACAACACACCGCCCACAGTGCTGTGGCAGGGTATAAGGGACTGATCTGAGCTGTGGCTCTTGCCACTCAACCTACAACCAGGCGGGGTTGTGTCTGATAATGGCCGAAACTTGGTGGTGGCTTTGGAGCTCGGCAAGCTCACACACATACTGTCATGCTCAGGTGTGGGGGGAAAACCACACAAAGCGTAGGAGGGAAAGAAGATTAGGCCTGGAAACTAAGGAAGGTAGATGGACAGGAAACCATGACTAATTCTGATTGACTACCAGTATGAACAGGCCTCAAAGGTAGGCGAGTTCATACACAGGAACCTAAACCAAACTGACCCTATAGGACCCTGGAACTAATGACAGGAATTGAGTCTACCTGTTCCTCCAACAGGAAGGACAAACAGGAGTCTCCCTCAAGCAAAACAACTGCTTCAACTTAGTGGTTCACTTTTTTGCCTGAGCTGCTGGTGAAGGTGGCCATTTCCGAAAGTCACCTACAGCTTCCGCCGGTCTGGCAACGCTGCAGCAGCGCTTACACTTGCCAGCTCACTGACTGCTGTGCAATCTGAGCACGGGCTGGAACCCTACCTGCTCTCAATAAAGACGAACAGTGCTGCATGTGGAAAAGGTTCTGATAAGCGCCCTAGTGTCACAACTGGGAGGGAAAAGTTTGGTAAAATGATAAAGGATTACCTAGCTGATAATGTCAACGTCCTCAGCGATCCCTCTGTGCCTAATAATTATTGGGTGTCTAAGTTGAACACATGAAATGAACTGACGCTCTACGCCTTGGAGGTGCTGGCCTGCCCTGCCGCCAGCGTTTTTTCGGAGCAGTTATTTACTGCTCTCAATAAAGACGAACAGTGCTGCATGTGGAAAAGGTTCTGATAAGTGGCTTAGTGCCTTTTGTGTCTTTTGAACAATGATACTAACCCTGCCTATAGAAATTCTATCCCTACACAAGTCCCTTCTAGCGCAAATGTTATACAGCAAAACGCAAAAGAAGTACTGTGGGCTTAACAGCAGAAATTATAGCAAAGTATGTCAGGTATATAGTATACAGAGAGTATCCTACAGCATGCAGCAGCAGCACATGTGGCATTAATGGCAGGCCACCTAGTGCTATTTTCACCACCTTTAAACACCCCAAAAATAATAAAATATTGCTTTGTGCCAGATATAATAGCCCTTAAAAGGGCTTTTGGGTCTTTTTTGAGTGATTTCTATCCCTGCCTAGCTTGCTTCTCTCCCTACAATGTCTGTCCCTCCTTGCAGCAGCAGCAGCACATGTGGCGTTAATGGCAGGCCATCAAGTGCTATTTTCACCACCTTTAAACACCCCCAAAATAAAAAAATATTTCTTGCAGCCAGATATAATAGCCCTTAAAAGGGTTTTTGGGTCTTTTTTGAGCGATTTCTATCCCTGCCTAGCATGCTTCTCTCCCTACACTGTCTGTCCCTGCATGCAGCAGCTCTCCCTGTCTAACACTGTCCAGGTCACATGTCACCAGGTGCTTTATAGCACCCGGTGACATGTGACCTGGCCAGCCAATCAGTGTAATGCCAGTAGCTAAGATGGCTACTGTCATTACACTGAATGCCATCCCTCCCTGCACCCTAATTGGCTAATTAGCATGCGGGGAGGTGACTCGAGCATGGCGCTCGAGCACACGCGGTATTTGGCCGAATACCGCATGGTCCAGAGCACCGCCATGCTCGGCCGAATAGTGTATTTGGCCGAACATGTTCACTCAACACTATTGACTGATCAAAAGCTCCATTCATTCTCATCATCACTGTGATCATCAAGGCCATCCCCTGCAAATCTTTTATCTGTATGTGAATCAAGAATAATGGAAGAATTTGCTGGTTGTTACCTTGTTACATTCATTTTTATAAATAAACTAGCTGAAGGACCCGGCTTCGCCCGGGTATATTTAATCTACTGTATTTCATTTAATGTTTGTGTGTGTCGTTAAAAGATATCGAGAGTTACATCTACAGTGCCTGATCCTTTAACAGTGACCTCCACAGCAGCCCACCCATTAACAGAAACATCCACAGCGCCCTCCCCTTTAACTGTGACCTCCACAGCAGCTAGGGTTGCCACTGTCTTCACCCCAAAAAGCCGGACCTCACCGTCCATTCCCCCAAACGTGAAGCAGCGCCCCCGGTCCCCATGAAGCCACACCCATAAACATGAAGCCACGCCCCTGTTCCTGGACATCTGGCCACCCTAACATCAGCCTTCCCCCAGAGTGGCCAGAGATCCGGTTTTAGGCTGGACAGCCTGGCTTTGAGACTCCCTGTCCACCGTCCAGCGCAGGGCCTGGACAGACACAGCTTCTCCTCCGTGTCTTCATGGAACCAGGGGGCGTGGCCTCGTGTTTAGGGGTGTGGCTTCATGGGGACCGGTGCACGGCTTCATGTTGGGGGGAGACTGGACAGCCCGGCTTTCAGACTCCCTGTCCTCTGTCATGCGCAGGGCCTGGATGGACACAGGGATGTCCTTTTGAACAGCTCACTCTCAGACAGCAGCACTGTGCAGTCTGAGCATGAGCTGCAGGGAGAAAGTCACCCTCCCTCCCCTGCTGCTCACAGAAGGTGATTTTTACCTTCATTTTTTCAATCCCAGCCAAATGTGGCGTGGAAGAGGTGTGGCCTGACTGAGTCGGGGCATGACTTAGTGGGACCTGGGGGTGGGGTTTTTAAGTCCTTCTTTTGAAGGTGGCGTGAGGTACTGGTCGATACCATAGTAATTTAGAAGGAAAGTGGGTAGAAGTGAAAGAAAACATCTTTTATTACTACTGAACGGTAAATATGTGAAATTTACATTATATTAGGTAATGATATATTTATATTTATGGTAACTGGAATATCCCATTAACAGTGTCATCCACAGCGCTCTGCCCCTTTAAAGCAGACCTACAGCAGTGAACTTGCTAGGTTGTTATGGAAACCTGTTGTGTGTGGAGACTAACTGCCTGTGAGCTTGTGAGCTTCTATTGGCTGATAAGGGTCATGTGACCAGGCTTCTATTGGCTAATGCATTTTTTGGGAATATCTCAGGAACGGTATGTCCTGGAGAGCTGATACCTGTTCTAAAACCATCCCGGACACCTGATGTACCTGTGCGCCAAATTTTGTGATTGTAGCTGCGACGGTGCGGATTCCTTTAGCGGACATACACACACACACACATACACTCAGCTTTATATATTAGATGATTAGTGTTGAGCAAATTGAGCTTTGGATCATAGATCTGAAGTCAATTTGTTCAAACACTAGTTTTAATACTGTACAGAGACCTATCTCTGTACAGTATTAAAATGTATTGCTTCCATGGAGGCAAAATTAATTTCACCCGAAGTCACGTGAAGCTTCGGTAAGTGAATTCAGTAATCATTTCTACATCTTTAAATACATTTAAAATTAGCAATCTGAAATCGTGTTTGGTAATAAGGTACCAGCCGGTACCAAACCCAGCTTCGGATTTTGAATGTGAAATGTTATCAAAGATGTATAAATGAATACTGAGTTTATTCACCGAAGTCTTGTGCAACTTCGGGTGAAACGTTTTTGCCTCCACAGAGGCAATACATTTTAATGCTGTACGGAGATAGGTCTCCGTACAGCATTAAAACGAAGTGTTTGAACAAATCATCTTTGTATCTATGATCTGAAGCTTGATTTGCTCAAGCCTATGAATGATCCTTCCACTTTTCTAGGCATTTCTTTAGGTGATCACTAACAATTTTATTCCCAGCTGTGAACATACTCTCTGACTACACAATTGAGGGTACACAGCAAAGATAAATCACAATTAATATATAAAATAGTATCCAAACAGATTTCCTGGCCATATACATTCATTAACTGTCGGCCGAATGTGGCTATCTTTCTTGACTCCCTCCCAGCTTCCCCATACACATACACCTTCAGCTTGGCTGAACATATGTGTATTCTTTGAGGAATGTGGAGAAAGCCGCTATACTTCTGGTGGCAGCTTATCTCCTGGGAGAATAAAAGAGTCTGATGAAAATTTAAATTTTGCTCAGTTCTTCTCTTCTCCGACATCATCTGACAGGGGAGAGTCAGGAGTATCCCAAACACATTAATGTATTGACCAAACCCACCATTCTCAGCGGGTTCTGAGAAAATTCTATGTATGGCTAGCTTGCCTCCCAGCAGTTAAAAGGTCTTTACTTCTCAGTTATCACTACCTTTGCAGTCATATGGGATGACAGTAAGGGATGAGGAAAATATGCCCTTTAAAATGAACCCTAACCATAGTAAAGTCCTAAAAATAATAATAATTAAAAAAAAATCCCAACTACCTTTACCCCACCTCACCCCGCTTTACAGTCCTTTGTCCAGCTGTGAGACAATTGGCTTCAGCAGGAACCACTCCCCTCTGCCGTACTGTAGTAGTAGTTTGTTAACCCAATTGTGATCGAGCAGTAAATTGTTGTATTCTCTGCAGGATTTCTACAAGACTGAGCTGGAGAGGCCAAAAGAGTGGTGAAGAAGGTTTACATATTTGCTTGCTGAAAAGAGTGTGTTTCCCATTCCTAGCTATCTCATAGTTGACTGTGAAAGCCTATATGGCTTTTATGTAAAGACTTAAAATGTACCTTGCTACCATATTTTATTTAAGTTGATGGGCAGCATGGTGGCTCAGTGGTTAGCACTGCTGCCTTGCAGCACTGGGGTCCTAGATTCAAATTCAACAATGGACAACATCTGCATGGAGTTTGTATGTTCTCCCTGTGTTTGCGTGGGTTTTTTCCGGTTTCCTCCCACACTCTAAAGACATACTGATAAGGAACTTAGATTGTGAGCCTCATTGAAGACAGCACAGTGCTAATGTCTGTAAAGTACTGCAGAATAGTCAGCACTATATAAGTGAGTAAAATAAAATAATACATAAATAAGTTAATGGCACACCATTTTCTGTTTATGCCACTGCTGTATTGTAACAGCGCCTGTGAAATAAAAGATGTGTGACCTCTGGTCAGACTTTCATGCAGTACCTTCATTTCCGCAATGGCAAATCACAAATTTGTAAAATATTAGCAGTTATGTGCTTCCTGTTGAAGACAGCAATACACAGTACATAAACCCTGCTCTATGCCGCTTCTCTGGGAGGAGGCTAATTATACGTTCCTATAGTAGTCGATGCTGATCTTGAAACTCCCACCCAGTGGCCTGTCATTGTCATATAATCTTATGTCTGACCAGTATCATATGTTCAAATATTACTTATTAGGGAGATAATAAGAGCAATGGAATGTATATAACAGCTGAAAACTTTTTTTTTTCTTTTCCTTTGGGGATTAGCAATATGGGGGGTATAAGACTATGAATGATTTTATACCAAGTCATTGCCAAATCTCTGTGTGTCAATACAGATATTAGATAATATTTAAAGGGGTTTTCTGGGAGTTTGAAACTGATAACTAATGATGATCTGATAACCTCATATGTCGCAATAATCGATGAACGTGGCATCTGAGTGGTTCAATGACGGGGAGATGACACAATCACCTTCTCCTCCATTGCGCCTGTTACATACAAAGGAATGCGCTTTATGACAAAGCAATCTGTCACAAATCAAATTTCTTTGTGAAATTTGGCACAGCAGATGAATCAAATTTTTCCTAACTTCACTCATCTCTAGTCATCAATATAGAACTCCTGGAAAATCCCTTTAATATAGAGCATTATATATGTCTATATGTCAAATATAAATTACCTTAGTCAGTGTAGAATATTCTTTATCAACGTCAATTGCTTCATGAGAAGTGGAAGCTGAAAGCCAACAAAATTTCTATACCTAAAATCCATTTTTTATCAGGAGTGATATGGAAACTTGCCATGGGCTTTTTAACACCCTAATGAAAGCCGATTGGCTGCTAACTGGCAGCAGTACACTTTAGTTCTCGGATGCCAGTGTTGTGATTAGACACCATATGCTACAAGAATTTCCCTGCTTATCTATAAGTTACAATGAATGCTTTCTTTCAATATTGGCTTCAATATATATGTATACTGTAGATATATGTGCACTGCTAGCTTGGATGATCTGCGTCACTTCATAATGAGTGTCAGTGTGTTTTCTTCATTATCACAGCTTGAGCTGCAACATTATTTTTTAGCACTTAGACTTCATAGGGAAAATTACTTCTAATTTCACTCATGATTTTCCATCTGGCCATCCTTTGCAGTAACCCCTATTTGAATATGTTATCACATTTACAGATTTCAACTTTCTTCTCTATTTTTTCACTTAGCAATAATGTAGATGTTTCAAACTATGAAATAGTAACATAGTTTATAAGGCCAAAAAAAAGACATTTGTCCGTCCAGTTCGGCCTCTTATCCTGCAAATTGATCCAGAGGAAGGCAAAAAAACCCTGTGAGGTAGAAGCCAATGTTCCCCACTTTAGGGGAAAAAATTCCTTCCCGACTCCAAATAGTATCTAATAATTTTATAGGCCCTTAGACTTTCATTCTTTAGCCAGCTGTAGATTGGGATGTAGGTCAGCTAGAAATGTTGTGTCTAATCTGTGTTTTCAAGCCCTTTTCTACCAACTGCATGTCTTCTGAAATGCTTATTTTCTCTCTGCAAGCCTGCTGTGTGGATGAAGTTATTGCTGTATACAGCACTCTTCCCTTCTCCTCTCCCACTCATGCAGAGAGAAACTAACGCTACACCCCCTCCTCGATTGATTGTTTCATAAATACCATTTCATTAATTATCAGGATTTGATATTTTAATCCAATAGAATAAAGACAAGTAATGAAAAATAATTCAATGTTCTTGCAAATAATGTCCATTTCTTGTAGAATAATCCTATATTGTGAACTGCAAAATATTAGGCAAAGGTAGATAATCGTTTAAAAGTTGCCTTTACTAAAGTGAATTGTATACCGTAAATCTTGCTATTGCTATATAGTTAAATATCCTGCCTTGACATACAATGAAACCTTGTGATAACCAACCTAAATTTCACAAAAAAGTGGTCTTCTAAAATGGGTAAGCTTCTCAAACAAGATAGCCATATATTGTATAGTGGATGTGCTCGTTATTTTAGCCCAAGCTCATTCATTTGTAAAGGACAAACCTGCACATTGACCATGTGACCAACGAATATGATGTTACTGGCCTAGGAAAAGGTCTGAGTGCTCAGCAGAATGCTGTAGCCTCTTAAAACAGCTGATCAGCAAAAACCTTCACAGTTCTAATATTGATGACCTATCCTGAAGATAGGTTATCAATATTTTATTCCTGGAAAACACTTTTATGTCTGCCCATGTGACATTTTTGCTTATGACACAAACATAAGGGTACACCAGCCAAGATAGATGACATGAATGATCTATGGTACGTGACCACTAATGTCACAAACAAAGGAGAAGCTGTTACTTCTCGGAATTATTGGAATCTGCTATCAGTAAGTTTATTAAAACGGGGTTTACGGCTTGTGCTACAATTAGTGTTGAGTGAATCGAAGTTAACTAAGTGGAATTTGATCCAAATTTCAGGAAAAATTTGATTCACCATGAATCCGAATTTCCTCATGCTTTGTGGTAAAGAATCAGACTTTTTAAAAAATGGCTGCTGCACATGTGACAAAGTGAAAGTAAGAAGCCTGGGAACGAGGGATCACACATAATGCCGTGCACCCAGCCAATCAGCAGATAGCCAGTCCCTTTGATGTCACAGCCCTATAAAAAGCCTCATACTGCCTGGTCTATGCTATTTTACAGTAAACTGAGCATGGGGAGATATGTGAGAAGTGCTAGAGAAAGTGTTTTAAAAAACTTTTAATAGTATAATCTGGGATAGGGACAGTGTAGGAAGATCATGAGTACAGTTTTCACACACTGTAGGGAGAACAAAGGGAGAACACAGGGAGAGCATAGGAAGACTGTAGCACAGTGCATGCTCTTTAAGCTGAAGGAATCCATAGGAGACAGTGCAGCTTGCTTTAATCTCTGTGTAGGGCATATAGCTATCTATCCAAAAAAGTTCTGCCAGCTCTGCATATGTATGTACAGCAGAAGGTGGGCCAATCCTTGACCCTGTCAGTGTCTGCTACAGTTTGCAGGAGCACTGACATGTGGCTCTGTAACTATAGTCAAGGACAATATATGTCCTTTATGGCCCACTGGGTAAATGTGGTTCTGGTCCAGGCACACCAGCAACTTGGCTAGGTAATGGCAATTCCACCTTTGTTCTATGTTATGATTGTGGCACCTATGTCCTCCTCTGCCTCCTTCGCCTCCTCATCCTCCACCTTGTCCTCAGCCTGCTGTTTGCTCAGGCCCTTTGAGAGGAGGTCACTTTTTTGTCAGTTGCCAGGACTACGAGATGAATGTTGCCAATCTACTCCTTCACGTGCTGGAGCAGATGCTGATAAATCTGGTTAGCCAGGGGACAAGAGACGTGGCACCTACATTTTATGACCACCCGAGCCCTGTGGGGGCTGAACTGGCAGCGGAGAACATTAATGCACAGTAATTGTATACAGAAAAAGGTGGCTTATCTACCCAAGAGACAAAAGAGGAACAGGAGGAGCATGAAGTGCTGGAGAGTGATGACAAAGACCAGGTAGATGACCCTGACAGGCCGTGGTAGTATGCATTAGAGATGGAGGCAGGGAGACCGCCCTATTCCCTCGTAGAAATGGCCAGATGCATGCTGATTTACTTGCATAGTTACAATCACATTATTACACTCCACTGCCATGGCTGCTGGAAGGGGGTGGGAAGGCAGGAGCAGGACCAGCTCTATCAACAGCAAGTTAAGTCTTGAGTCTCTAATGGGGACTTTTCTTCATCCGCCTACTGAAGAAACTACCCAGCAGCAGCAGGACATGGAGCAGAACCTGAACCAGCAAGAGGTGGCATACTTGGGCTTCACCCTGCCATCCCAGATCCAAGATTCTCTGGACTACTGGGCAGCCAAACTTGATTTGTGGCCACAACTGTCCGAGTTTGCCCTGGACAAGCTTTCCTGCCCAGCCAGTAGTGTGGCACTAGAGTGGGTGTTTAGTGCGGCAGGAGACATAGTTACTCCAAAGAGAATTTGCCTTTCAATAGGAAATGTTGCGAGATTGGCTTTTCTAGCCTTTGGCTTCTACCTAACAGGGGTTTTTTGCCTTTCTCTGGATCAACTTGTAGGATAATAGGCCAAACTGGATGGACAGATGTCTTTTTTTGGCCTTATAAACTATGTTACTATGTTACTAAAGATGAATCAGGCATGGATCAGCCAGGATTTCCATACAGTGGTGCCTGATGCATTAATGTTCTGACTGCAGTGTGCTGCCACACCAGAACATTTTGAAAAATGGTCCGTTACTTCTGGCCACGTGCTTCAGCAACTATTCCGATGTGACACCCGCCTGATGATACACACCTGCTGCCTCTGCTGCCATCTTCTCCTACTGCCATCCACCGTCTGTTACTGCTACTGCTGTTGCCCCCAACCTCTCCACTCTGTGACTGGGCCTCTATGTTGACTATTCATGCTGTTGCCACCCTCCCCACTCTGTGACTGGGCCACCATGTTGACTCCTTAGGCTACTTTCACACTAGCGTTGTTTTATTCCGGTATAGAGTTCCGTCATAGGGGCTCAATACCGGAATAAAACGCTTCAGTTTTGTCCTCATTCATTGTCAATGGGGACAAAACTGAACTGAAGAGAACGGAATGCTCCTAAATGCATTCCGTTCAGTTCTCTTCAGTATACAGACCGCAGAGCATCCTCACCAAGACGGATCCGGAATGACCCCCAATGCAAGTCAATGGGGACGGATCCGTTTGGTGTGACACAATGGTAAATGGATCCGTCATCCATTGATTTTCAATGGAGTTCATGACGGATCCGTCTCCCTGCAATTTCCCCTCCTTCCAACAGGTGGCACTGTGGGTAAACTTACCCTAGTGTACGCCGTCCTCCTCCTCATCGCTGGTCAGGTCCGGAGCTGGGACAGGTCGGGAGCTGCTGGAACAGGCAAGTGTCTGTGTATGTGTATGTTTATGTGTCTGTTTATGTGTATGTGTGTGTATGTGTGTGTATATGTGTGTGTATGTGTATGCGCTGCTCCGGCCCCACACGTGTACCTGCGGCAGCACAGATCCGGCGGCACCCTTCAACCGCCGGTTCCGTGCTGCTGCTGGTGTGAAAGAGGCCTTATGCTGTTGCCACCCTCCTGGCTATGTGACTGGGCCACTATATTGACTCCTCATGCAGTTTCCACTCTCACCACTGTGTGATGGGCCCAGTAGTGTCTCTGTTTGGCCTTGTTGACATCACTGTTTATTCTACCCTTCTTCTGATCTGTCAGAAGAAGCAAAAAATAAAAAACACAATGGATCCTGTCTTTGGAGCATCCATAAGGCCTTTATCTCATGGTCAGTATTTTGGATCAAGATTTGATCAAAATTTGGAAGCCAAAAGCAGGAGTACGTCCAAAACACAGAAGACATGCAAATATACCCAGGTGTCATCCCTGTTTTGGACAAATTCCTGTTTTTTGCCCTTACCAATACTCATCAATTACTGACCAAATACTGACCATGTGAAGACAGATGCTCAAAAGACAAAATCAGGGTTGGATTTCTTGCGACTGCTGCGGCGATCCCATTCATCTCTATGAGATCCCCGCTACTCAGGGATCCTGGCTGCGACGGGTGTTGCGCGACAACTGTCGCCGTGTAGCCCTAGCCTAAAGATGAACCATAATACAGATACAATGGCTTTAATGTTGCTTAAGTGAGGAATTGGATGTCAAATCCATCTAACATTTTCTGAAAACTAGAATACATTCCAAAAGTATTTCAGGGTTTTAACTAAGAGCAAAATGATAACTTAACAAGAAGAGCTACGTTTATGGTTGATCTTCGTGCCAGACTACTTAGTGATCATCTGTTGTGTACTGTTGAGATGAAAGCCAGCTATTCATCTCTGAGCCTGTGAGATTACACTTAAGGCATTACTGAGTGTCGTTCAGACCATTCCTATAGCGTTACTAAATGCTTGGTTTAAACAGAGTTGGCCCTGCATGACTACCACATTGTGTCCAGTTAAAGGCATGTTTGTTTCATCAACACTCTCTTTTTATTCTTTATGTAAGATATTAAAGGGCTTTTCCAGGTTCAGGAGCATTCTTGGCAATATGCTGCTCTTTATTTGTAGCCTGTATATGAGTGGAGCAAATGAGAATTTCCTTGCTCCGATGCTCCCCCTTGTCACTCTCTCAATCACGCAGCGCATGGAGGTGTTTTCACTGTGCTGGTGACGTATTACTACGATAAGCCCAGACTTCCACCAAGCACTAAGCCTGGTGACATCACCAGCCCAGACAGACGTTCTCTAGCGCTGCCGGAGGCGACTTTACATAGTACCCGCCTCTAAAACAGCAGTCAGGAAAACCCCTTTAAGGGCATATTTACTGAAGTATTCTGATAAAAAAATGTAAAATGTCTTTTTTTTTTACAATAACATGTTAGTAATAATAAGATTTTCTGACATAGAATTTACGTAGGAACGTAGGAACAACTGTCTATTTCCACCAATCTAATTTTTTTCATAAATCAGTCTACTTGATCAGAGAGGGGCTGGCCCCACTGCTCGGTAGACTCCTCCCTCCCTCTTGATCTCGGCCCTGTTCAAAATCACAACTATGCCACTACTCCAAGTAGTAGCGCAAGTGCTGCAAAAATGCTCTTCTTCTGTAACCTGAGCAGCAAATATTTTACAAGGTTATATTAAACATCAGCCTAAAAAAAAAAAAACAACCTTCATGACAAATACCGCACCTCGCAGCCAAGCTCACGTGGGACGGTTTCTAGGATTATATTGGGTCAGAAACCAACTTATAACTAGGCTGAAACACAGACGTGGGGATTCGTAATCGAGATACAAGAACAGCACAAGATTAAATTATATATTTAATTGCCCTAAGGGCGCACTAGACATAACGCTATATATACACACAGAATATATACAATGCTCAGATGTGCAAATTCAGATGACGTAGTACAAACAGGGTTAAACAGAGCAAAAGTCAGTTACCAGGTGGATGAGTAGTCCTTTGGATTATGATGATGAATTCTTGGTTGCCATAGTCCTTAGGTGTAGTCATCTGGGGGCAGTGATGTCAGCAGATCTCGGTCTCCCCAAACACATTACACAATATGGACCCCTGCAGAGAAAGACGCTAGCCTCTGGCCTGCATGGGCCTTTTCACCTGTAGTCGGCTAATTCTCTCCCTACCTCTGGAAGGAGTCCACTCCCCCTTCCTGGTCCTGGCAGCCAAAGATCCACAAAACCTATTATGGCTCATAGCTTCATACCAGAAGGTCACAGGGAGATTGTTCTGGGACCAAAGGATCCGCCTGGGTTCTGGCTACAAGTGGAGACCAAACATGGCATGGTTATTTGGTTCCTACTGGGAGATCTTTGTATCTCCAATTCTTAGCACCCTACCCCCAAACAGCGACCAGGGACATGTCCGTCTTGGTACCAGGGTCGCAGATATGTAACTGGTTTATACCTGTGATTGACAGGCAATTCATAATCCTTTATGAACTCCCGGTTCCATGATGTCTGTTGGATTCTTTGGTTCTGATGACCAACTCAGCCCCCCCACCGGCATTCATTCTGCCAGAGAAGTTGAGTTGCCAGTGGCTGAATGGAGATTGAACTGTAAACATGTGGTCTGATTTAAAGCCAGGCCACCTGTGGAGTCTGCTTGACCGCAAATGGTTAGAATTAGATCATAACTCCACATTCCTCACAACCTCCTATTAGAAAATTAACTGATACATTAAACAGACTTCCATAACAAATAATGAAAGGAATAGTACCAATAGATATTGCTTCAAATCAGGGATGATCATCCGCTATTGGTATAATGACCACGCATGCTATGTGAAGTCTATCCAATTCCATTATCCAATACAAAGAAAAGTTGCTTGATCTCTTAAGGACTCAGCCAATTTTGCCCCTAAAGAGGACCCATAATCCCCCTGAAATCTCCTTCACATGCATTCCCAATGTTATTACAATTCTGGAGCATCTATTCCTTTAACTCTATGTTGTACCATTCCTTTATTATTCATGCCAGAAGATATGAATTGCTATCGGTTTGCAATGAAGGTCCAGATGGATGTTACCTGTTGGATGTGTGTCCCTGTATTACAGCAGTGGATGTGTAACGATCGTGACAACCAACCAGATTGACTTTGGGCTAAGCCTGAGCAGTATACTGACAGGTCTTTGGTATATAGCCTTGAACCCCTATACAGGGATCTAGACTTAGTTGCAGGGCCCCACTAGGCCGTTAGATCCCAGACTTGTCCCGGTGTGGTTGACAGCTGACCCATGTGAGCTATAGAGACCAGTGTAAGGCACCAAGGGATCAGTAAGAAACAGGTTGAGGTGGAAGAGAGGAGCGGAGTGGTAATGAAACCAATACTAAAAAGAATTATTTTAAAAAATTAAATATTTACATTGCTAAAAATATATTCATTAATTTAATCTATTACTTTATTAATAAAAGTACACAAACATAAGACATCATAACCACCTAAAAACAACAGATTTTGTTAAAAAGGAACATATTTAATGAATCATCTTTTAAAATCAGTTGCTCAATTAATTGTTTTGTTGAATGTTACCATATGAATTTTAGTAGTTTAACAGTCTGGCATCAGTCTTACCATCTTAAATTAGGGTCCCTCTTAACTAATTTATTTTCTAATTAATTCATAAAAATGAATCAAAACAAGGTACAAGACAAAGGTTGGGAAAACACACTGAAGGCAATGTGAAAAACATCAAAATAGTACAAGTTACAATTTTTTTTAATTAAAAGGAAGTATTCATATGTCCAAAAGAGCTTGAAAGAAGGCAGAAATGGTTGAAGATGGTGTAATAGTTTTATATAGCTAGGGCTGCCACCCGGCCAATATTTACTGTTCCAGCCCCCACTGCTATTTTTTGAATTACCAGTATTTCTCTATGTCCATATACAGAGTTAGTGCATCTGGGAGTCCCCAACTTCACTCTGACTAACTCCATATATGTCTGCGCCTGTATAAGGAATCAGCACTATAATGATGAAGGGGGGTATCGCCAAGCACTGTCAGTATTTAACTTTTATTCAGTCTAAATTGTCTCTATCAGGTTTTGAACCTACAACCAGGGGTGGATTGGGAACTTAAAGTGGCCCTGAAAAAGAAACCTAAAGGTGGCCCTGTGTTGTAAAATTGTCTAAATTGACAGGAGGTGGGAAAACATAAGTAAGAGGGGTCAGCAATACCATAGTGCAAAATACCATACACCACAGTACAGCACAATATATTACCCCCAAAGCTTTCCCTCTGTGGTGGCCATCAATAGATGCAATTTTCTGTTCTCCTCCTTTTCCTGTTGTCTCAGATTAGGATATGGAGCAGGGGGCTTAAGAGGTGAGATACGGGGCATAGTTGAATTTAGGAGGACATGTGCGCTCACTGGCAGGGTACATGAGTGCTTGATTCTCACAGCGTTAGTTACCGCTAAGAGCTCAGCCCCCTGAGCATCAACCCACCAGGAAATTTCCCTGTAAGGTCTATGGCCAATCCGCCCCGCCTACAACCTTCTGTTTTGAAGGCACAGAATCTAACCATTGAGCCTCAGAGCACAATGCTAGTAAGTAGAACAGTATCCATATTTTGTGGATCTGTGTTTTGCGGACCACAAATAGATATGGTTATGTGCATGAGGCCTTGTAGGTAGTGCAGTCAATCAGGTGACGTTCATTTCAGTCATATGATGGAGACAGTGTTTCCATTAGTTTAATAGTTCTTTAGCAATAATGGATGTTTTTGTCATTATTGTAATTTATTTTGCCATTCATTTTACTGCAAAGAAATATAAATTATACTTGCACATTAGACTCCCATAATACATGTGAATGCAAAAAAATATTACTAAGGTTTTTTAGCCAGAGAACATCTTTGACTTACTAGCATGGAGCTCTGTGGCTCAATCGTCTTTGCCTTCAATAAAGAAGTTTGTGTTTTGAAAACCAGGCAGAGACAATTAGAAAATGGAGACTGAATAAAAGTTAATCACACAAGGATATCCCCAAACATACTGACGATGCTTGGGGACATCCTCATCCCTTAATTTTCATAGCACATACCCATAATTTTGACCTCACACCAGATCCATAATTCAGACCCAAGCCCTGATCCTAAACATCAGACCTCCTAAACTCAGAACGCAGACCAGACCCTATAATTCATATTCCTGGGCAGTGTCGGGATGTTGAGAATGAAGATACGAAGAGCTGAAGAGAGGGCAGAAATGAAGTAAAAATAGGTTAATCCATTTGCTATAAGACAATCTTAAAAAAAAAAACATGGGTGCTATAAGGACAGGCCATTAGTACTTCAATAGTCTACTTTGCAAGCTGGGCTCTTACATCCTACCAAACTCTTTATCTATATAAAGTCTCACTTTTTTTGCACAACATGAGTACTGAGTACTACGTAGCTGCTTGAGCAGTACATCAAAGCAATGGTGACTGCTGAGGCATGTGATTGGCCACAGCATTCACAGGATCAAACCACTACCTGTGGGAACTGGAAGTAGCCTGAAGCTACATAGTAGTGGTGGGACAGCGTTCAGGGAGTGTTTTTTGTTATGTTCAGGGGCACAGGTTAGGACCACAGAGGTTTTCAGCTCCTGGCCAGTCAACCTATTTACGGATCTGTTGTTGCTCATTGGTCAGGGTACCTTACTGTGCAAGGTTTATTATAAAGCTATTTTTTACCCAATAATTTTTACTCTATGGGTCGAATTTATCATGAGGGGAATATCTGAATTCAGTTTTGAAATGATCCTTCCCATTGAAATGAATGGGGCAGTTAGGTATAATTACACCTACTCACCACTACCCCCGTTACAGCTAGCGTGTAAACAGTGAAGAGGGGGCAAAGCTGGTACGGCGCGCGCCTCCTCTTCAAACAGCTGATCGGCGGGGGTGCCGGGTGTCGGACCCCCGCCGATCTGATATTGATGACCTATCCTGAGAATAGGTCATCAATACATTTAACTTGGAGAACCCCTTTAAGTCTGTTGCCATACTTTATGCTACATTTATCAAATGTCACATGTTTGATAAATTTGTCTCATCCTTAAACCTAACACTTTTGTCTAGAAAAGCTTCTCCAGTTTTCTTACTCCATCCTCCTACTGCAGTGATATTGTGACTTTTTAAAAAAGTCTTAGTATGAAACCTGGAGCGAAACTCCTTAACTTTGCTAACTACACCCACTTTCCATCTATATCTCAAAACTGGAGTGAGTGGTGTAAAAATGTCACAATTTGTTTTCCCAAAAAGTTGAGAAGGCCTGTTTTATGACTTTTTAAAGCCAGAATTCTAGCAGGAAGGCTTGATAAATCAGGTCCTGTGACTGTATACCATACGAGGGGCACAAGAAGAAGCCTTGCACATATACTGTATGTGTGTACAGCAATTAAAAGACAGTTGTTTAGTAAAATATTTCAGCAAGACATTTCTACTTGACTGCAGTCCCATTCTATCTTCCCAGAAGATAGGCATTTGATCTTGAAAACATCTACCTTGCTGAGACTTCTATACAAACTCAACAATGTCAGTGATTAATAGGTTATACCTATTACACAACGAGATGGCATAGTGCTGGGATATACAGCTCCTACATGCTCAGGATGGGTAGGGGTCATGGTACATCCTAGTGAAATGTCAAGTGGTGGCATATTTTAGTGAAATGCTATCACTGCATGTGATGGAAATAACCCTTCAATAAACTGTTGATATTGTAATGCCCATAGACCCTGCTGGAGGTGAAGCATAGGACAGGTCCTATAGGCCCTGCTGGAGGTGAAACACAGGACTGGTCATATGGCCTTGCTGGAGGTGAATCACATGACTGGTTATATGACCCTACTGGAGGTGAACCATAGGTCAGATCCTATAGGCCCTTCTGGAGGTGAACCATAGGACAGATCTTATAGGCCCTGCTGGTGGTGAACTATAGGACAGGTCATATAGGCCCTGCTGAAGGTGAACCATGGAACAGGTAATATAGGCCCTGCTGGAGTCGAATCATAGGACAGATCTTATAGGCCCTGCTGGTGGTGAACTATAGGACAGGACATAAAGGTCCTGCTGGAGGTGACCCATAGGGCAGGTCCTATAGGCCTTACTGGTGGTAAACCATAGGACAGGTCATATAGGCCCTGCTGGAGGTGAACAATAGGACAGGTCATATAGGCCCTGCTGCAGGTTATACATAGGCCAGGTCCTATAGGTCCTGCTGTGAGTGAACAACAGTACAAATCATATAGGCCCTGCTGAAGGTGAATCACAGGACAGATCCTATAGGCCCTGCTGGTGATGAACCCTAGGACAGGTCATATAGGCCCTGCTGGAGGTTATATATAGGACAGGTTCTATAGGCACTGCTGGAGGTGAACCATAGGACAGGACATATAAGTCATGCTGGAGGTGAACCACAGGACAGATCCTATAGGCTCTTCTGGTGGTGAACAATAGGACAGGTCCTATAGAACCTTCTGGAGGTGAACCATAGGACAGGGCATAGTGTTTACACTGTACACATAACAAGGAATTAACAGCTATGAATGTATTTACAATTTTAAGGTTAATGAATTGTCTCTTGTCCATATTATCGATATTCTATACTGTATTTTATGCAGTGACAATAAAAGTACAGTATATTGCTTAATTTTTTCTACCACACAACTCATATATCTCTGTCATGTCACTGACAGTATTGGGTATGTGTGTGAACAAAAATCTATGTATTTTTTATGACAGCAATAACATTTCATTTAAACTTGCTTCTGCTGAAGGGAGCAATGAAGCAAATTAATACACAAAGCTATAATGCACAGTAATATCATTATGTATTTTACGACACGGTTTACAGAAAGTCCACAGAGAACATGGCCTTGAAAAAAAAATGAAATGAGCTTTGTTTGTGGTGCCCTGCCTCATTGGCTTCTTGTCCTGACTGCATAAAGCCTAATGCAAAAGACATACATACAAAGCTTATAAAGCTCCATTTAAAAAGACTCTATGACAGAACCTTCCAGAACAGGAATTTAAACTGGAACTAAACAGTGCCATCTGGTGTAAAAAATAGGTAATAGAGTGGAATATTTAATATTAGAAAAGAACCAGATTTACAGACATTTGTAGCTAATGTTAGGAATGGTTAAGATAATAAGAAAATGATATATAATGCATAAGTAATATGAGAAAACACAATATATCATATATAATATATAGATTATATCTATTGATAGATTATATCTATATTATTGTATACCGTAGTTATGTGAGTTTTTTTTTGTGCATATTTGTAAATGTGTTATTGTAGTTGCTCCCATTTTCTTTCTTTAAAAAATATAAACGCAACTGAAATCTTTGAAGACAAAATTTGGTCCCTAAGCAACAGATATTGGGGACAGAGGCTGAGAATATGTTAAAAATGTTGTGCGTGTATGTAGATAGATAGATAGACAGACAGACTGACAGATAGATAATAGAGATGAGCAAATCAAATCCACCAAAGTCGAATTAGATCAGAATTTCAGTATAAATTCGATTTGCCGTGTAGCCGAATTTCCTTGTGCTTCGTGGTAGCTAGTCGATTTAACCTGAAATAGTGTAAAAAACAAAAAAAATCATACTAATCTCCTCCATTTGCTCGCGACTGGCCGTCTGCCGCCCTTTTGATTGAAGATCTTGGCCGAAATCCTGTGCGTAGTGACATGGCGTCACCATGCCGAACGGTGACGACATTTCAGATCTTCAAGCAAGATGGCGGTGGATGGCCCGTCGCAAGCAATTGGAGGCAGTAAGTTTGATTTAATTTTTTTTAAGTTAATTTTACACTGTTTTTACACTCAGATGCTGATCATGTATGAACGCGGCATCTGAGGGGCGCAATGATGGGAGCGGCACTATCGCATTTCCCTGTCATTGCACCTTACTTACACTAATAAGATAGATAGATCTAGATAGATAGACAGAAAGATAGATAGATAGATAGATAGATGGATAGATAGATAGATAGATAGATAGATAGATAGATAGATAGATAGATAGATAGGATAGACAGATACAGTGGATAGATAGATAGATACAGTAGATAGATAGATAGATAGATAGATAGATAGATAGATAGATAGATAGATAGATAGATAGATAGACGTTTCTATGTATGTGTGAATGCGCTCCATTGCACCAGGTTGTACAGTTTGTACACATTAAAACACATTTTCTAATAAAAAATAAAAAGTGAGATGAGCGCTTTAAACTTAGTATGCCAATGTCCCTGAGTTATATGCTGGCAGCAGAAGAGCCGCTGCTTTAAAAAGCTTTCAACACTGTAAAATTGAAGTAAAGTGATACTTTAGATCCATGAACTTCCCAATGCTTTGTAGGTATTTCTAGCAGTAATGAGTTTAAGGAATGCTGCTTAATCCCCTCTATGCCTCCGGATAATATCAAATGACGTCTGCCAGACATCTAACAATTCCGTAAATCCCAATAACGGCTATAAACAGCATCATTGCTGAAAAAAAGGGAAAAAATGCAGTCAATAACTTCAGGCTCCAAAGCTGTTTTTAAACCTTTTCCCTGCCTGTAGCACAAGATACCTTAGTGAGCGCGGTCCCCTGGGACAGGTATTAAAGCCAGCAATTTTCAGAACTGTCCGCATTATAAGCAAATTTGAAGTGACAGAGGCCCTGGGGGACTACGTAAGTAATGTGGCTGGTGTCCACTGGGGCTAATTCCATTTTTTTCCCAGGGATGTGCATTGCAGTTGAAGCTCTATTGAAAGCTGTATTTCTGGTCTTTAGATGACATTTGTGTGTGTATCCCAGTCATAGAACGTATGGATGCCATAAGGGATTCATGTTTTTCGGGATGTTTTCATTTTCTCCATTTAGCAATACTGTCATCTGGAAAATAATTGGTTATCTAACAAAAGACAGCGGTGTAAATGAAGAAGTATTAAAGCAGCGCGGATGGATGTGCGGCCTGCGTTCAGCTTTGCTTCTAGATGGAAGGTGAACGTTAATGAATGGTTGCTACTGTATGACATTAATTAGAACTGACAGCCGGTATGATTTCCATCAATACTATTAAACTAGCCGTGGAGCGGTCTTCATGTGTCTCGTGTTTGTAGAGTCACAGACATTTGCTCACAGGAGACCAGGCTGAAGAATGAGGAGACGTTGAAGGGAAACGAGCAGCAGTTCATTGTAGTTTCTGTTCTTTATACTGCTGCCCTGGACAGGTAATCAATACCAGGTTAGCTTGACATGTCACTTCCAAGTTTAGAGGCTGCTGTTACTTTTTAACCATTACCGTGCACATTATATACTCTTTCTTTTATTGGTTGTCAATTTTAGGTGCTGATATATATAAATGTAAATATATACTAGCAGAAGGACCCGGCTTTGCACGGGTATATTTAATCTATTTCATTTAATGTTTGTGTGTGTCGTTAAAAGATATCAAGATATCGACAGTATCCCCATAACAGAGACCTCTGCAGCACCCCATCCTCTTATCAGTGACCTCCACAGCCCCCCACCCCTTAACACTAACCTCCCCACTGTCCCCTATCCCCTTAACAGTAACCTCCACAGTGCCCAACGCTTAAAAAGTGACCTCCACAGCATCCCGTCCCTTTAACAGTGACCGCCACAACACCCCACCCTCCCCTCTAACACAGACCTCCACAGCGGGGAATTATTGTTTTTCATTTTTTGAATATATATCAACCCCACAGAATTAGTATACACTTAAGTGTGAGTTACATCAGCCTCTACAACAATGTTGGCTAAGCTTTGCAATCAAAATCATATTAACTCACACATAAATTGTCTTTTACTAAGAATGCCCTTCGTTGCCTATAGCAACCAATCTCAGCTTATATTAATGTCCTGTAGCAAAATAGAAGCTGTGATTGGTTGCTATATGCAACCTGATGAATATCCAGGCTAACTGCCACAACGGCCAACGGCTCCTGTAGTTTGGTGGTTAGGTTACTAAGTGTATTTTTTGGCAAATAATTGGAAAGCGGGGGGTGACAATTTCCACTCAAAACATGGTCTATGACGTTCCCCGAGTCACAGGAGGCGGGTGTGCAAAATTTTGTGATTGCAAATGTGATGGTGTGTATTCCTGTAGCGGACATACACACATACATATATACACTCAGCTTTATATAATACTAGCAGAAGGACCCGGTTTTGCTCGGGTATATTCCATCTATTTCATTTAATGCTTGTGTGTGTTGTTAAAAGATATCAACAGTATCCACTAAGTAAAGGTCCCTTAAAAATGGGACCTCTACAGCAGCCCATCCCCAAAACTTTGATCTTCACAGCAGCCTGCCCATTTAACAGTCAGTTCCACAGCACCCCACCCCCTTGACAGTGACCCCCTCACAGTGCCCAGTCTCCTTAAAATGGGACCTCTACAGCAGCCCACCCCCTAAACTTTGATCTTCACAGCAGCCTGCCCGTTTAACAGTCAGTTCCACAGCACCCCACCCCCTTGACAGTGACCTCTACAGCACCCGCCCCTTAACACTGACCATAGGTTACAGTCCTCTTAACTGACCTCCACCATTCCTGGCCCTCTCCACAGCGACTGCCCCTTTTACAGTGCCTTCAACAGTATCCTGCTCCCTTCACATTGGTCCGCCCTTTTAATAGTGACCTCCACAGAGGCCGCTCCTTTATTAGTGACCTCCAAAGTACTCATCTCTTTAACAGTGATTTCCACAACACCCTGCCCCCTTAACAGTGGCCTCTACAGCAATTTGCCCCTTAACACTGACCTCAATAGCGGACCATTCCCTTGACTGTCACCTCCACAGCAGCCTGCTCCTAGGGCGGCCAGAGGTCCGGTTTTAGGATGGACAGTCTGGCTTTTAGACTCCCTGTCCTCTGTCCAGCGCAGCGCCTGGACGGACACGGTGATGTCCTTTTGAACAACTCACTCTCAGACAGCAGCACATGAGCTGCAGAGAGAAATTCACCCTCCCTCCTACCCCTGCAGCTGACAGAAGATGATTTTTACCTTCATTTTTTCAATCCCCATTGGCTGCGGAGTGGGAGGCCTAACCGATCAGGGGCATGGCTTAGAGTGACCTGGTGGTGGAGGTTTTAAGTCCGTATTTTGCCCCCTCAACTGTGACCTCCACATCGCTCCGCTCCCTTAACAGTGTCATCCACAGCGCCCTGCCCCTTTAAAGCTGACCTACAGCAGTGAAGAAAAATGGATGGGTTGTTATGGAAACCTGGTGTAAAACTGTGTGTATCTGGAGATTAAGGATCTGTAAGCTTCTATTGGCTGATAAGGACCATGTGACTGTGTGTATGGCAGTTGGGATATGAAGAGAAAGACCTGCAGGCCTCTATTGGCTAATGTATTTTTTGGGAATATCTCAGGAACGGTACATCCTAGAGAGCTGAGACCCGGACTAAAATCTTCCCGGACACCTGATGTAAATGAAGAAATCAAGTAAGCTGAGCTGGTTGGGTATGAGCTGCAGTTTCAGGCTACTCCTTTGCTCTGCTAATTTGTGTGGTCTTGAAAATCAAACTTCAACCTACGGTATGATATCATACACCAGGGGCATAGCTATAGGTAGTGCAGAGGTAGCAGTCGCTACCAGGCTCAGGAGCCTGAGGGGGCCCAAAGACCGATTTGCCACATAAGAAGACACTGGTATTATAGAAAGTGCATGCTGTTTAAGTTACACCTCTGGCTGGAGGGAAGGGGTTAGGTCAAGAATTTGGCATGGGGAGTACCGTTTCAATTTTCGTCTCAGGCAGCACAAAGACAAAGTGCTTCCCTGCCCCTGACCACAAAGCACTGAGGGAAGAGGGGCCCGAACTGAACTTTTGCGCCAGGGCCTATGAGCCTTTGGCTACGTCCCTGTCATGCTCTAAGGATGGGGCTTAAATGTGTGTGCTTAAAGTGGACCCTTCAGGTTTAGGTCAGGCTTCCATCTATTCTTTCAACTGGTCTGGAGGATGGTAGAGTGTGAAGGAATCTGTGATTGCCCTATTAAATCCAATCAGCAATGTTGGGGGTGCCTATGACCTCAGACTGACCACTAGCAGAAACATGCAGTTTGCAGCCCTTAAACTGCAGCAGTCAGAAACCTGTGTACAGCTCTTACGGTGAATAGTATACACTTTCAGGAAAAATTTTCAGTCTTTAGAAAAGTGTCTTTTGTAGAAGAGGCCTTTTTATCAAATCTGTAAATCCATATAAAAAGAAATCCCCTAAAACATACCTTAAAAATTTTCCTTTTTGGTGTTATAATTCCTTAGTGAAAACCTACATTTTAGACAATTTAAAAATCTTATGATCACCACAACTTGCTCTTTCTCAGCTAAGTACACAAGTCCTATCAGTGATTGACAGCCTTGTGTAAGTATGTATTCACACAAAGCTGTCAATCATTAAGAATGGTGGAAGACTGACCACTGAGACCCCCTCCAGTCATGACAATGGGGGCCCTGTACCCTGAAATGTATAGAGTGTCTGGTCAAACATGTGCCGTGCTGCTCCATTCATTCTATATGTACTCTGGCAGTCCCAAATGAAGTGGCGTGGCACATGCTCGACCAGCTGCTCCATTCATTTTAGAGTACAGCCCCCCCCCCCCCCCGGCCTTTTCTGGTGAACCTGGGGATAGGGGATCATTTGCATAAATTACAAGTTTTGCTTAACCCCTTCACCCCCGGAGCTTTTTTCGGTTCTGCATTTTCGTTTTGCGCTCCCTGCCTTCAAACAGCCATAACTCTTTTATTTTTCTGTTCACATAGCTGTATGAGGGCTTGTTTTTTGCGGGACAAGCTGTACTTTCCAACGCCACCATTTAATATTGCATACGGTGTAGTGGGAATCGGGAAAAAAATTCCAAACCGGGTGAAATTGCAAAGAAAACGCTATTCCGCTACAGTTCTACGGGTTTCTTATTTACAGCGTTCGATGTGCATTAAAACTGATCCGTTACTTTCATTCTACTGGTCAGTACGAATCCAGCAATACCTAATATGTATAGTTTTTCCTGCGTTTTCATAGTGATAAAATAATTAGAAAGTTGCCCTTTTTTTTTTTTTTTTTTTCCTTGTCAAATCTTGACCCCTATAACTTTTTGGTATTTATGTGTACAGAGCTGTATGGGGGCTCATATTTTGCGGGACAACCTGAAGTTTTTATTGATACCATTCTGGGGTGTGTATGACTTTTTGATCACTTTTTATTTAATTTTTTTTAGAAAAAAAAAGCGACAAAAAACGGCAAATCGCCATTTGGACGCTTTTTTCCGCCATACAATTCACCGTATTGGAATTTTTTTTTTATATTTTAAAAGTACGGGCGTTTTCGGTCACGGTGATACCCATGATGTCTATATTTATTGTTATTGAGGTATTTATTTTTTACTTATACGGAAAGGGGGGTGATTTGAACTTTTACATCTTTTTTATTTTTTATATATTTTTTAACATTTTTTTTATTTTTTTTTACTATTAGAAAGCTCAAATATGGGCTTATATATTGTGGCTTTTTTTTTTTCTTTATGAGCAATTATGGATTTTATAAACTCAGAAATCCATGAGTTGCTCATTTCTTATCCTGGCCTGCCATCTAGTGGCCAGAATAAGAATTGCACTTTGAAAACTGTAATCCTCACCAGCGAGGATTACAGTTTTCATATGGTGTACAGACACCCCGAATGGCCACACGGGGTGTCTGTACACCACCCGGAAGCGAATGCTTCCGGGTTGAAACGCAACTAGATGCCGTGATCACGTGTGATCACGGCATCTAATTAACCAGGAAGACGCCGCCGATGGCGGTAAGTAGCGGCAAGTCTCTGCTGTTAGAAACAGCAGAGACTTGCCGGCCATGACGCCCGCCGCACCCGCGAGCGGGCGCCATGTGCCCGCATCGCCCCAGCGCCATACATGTACGGCGCTGGGCGCGAAGGGGTTACCTGCAAAACTGTAATTCTGCTCAGATCCCCCTGCTCTATAACATGTTTCCTGCATATGGTGTTGCTTTTTGTTGGTGACAGGTCCTCTTTAGATACATATAGCCACACTTGAAATTTTGTCTTGATTAGGTTCCTCTAAATTAAGTTTTGAATGGTGGTATAATTTGACTCCTATTCTATATGGTGGTTTTATTTAAACAAAAAATATTCTACATTCTTCAAACCATCAACTGGATCTGACTACTTTTGCAATTGCATGTAATTAAAAATGTATTATAGCCCCTGACTTCACTGAAATCAATCTGTATAGCGCCACCTGCTGTTTGGCTATTTTATAAATTCTCTGTCCAGCTCAATGAGACATATATCTTCAGTTTCATCCTTCTACTGTCACCAGCTACAACCGAAAGGAAACCCCCGGAGAAAGTGCACGACCCTTGAGCTGCCAGCTTTAAATAAATCTAGCAATCATTGCAATTGGAGCAGTGAATAAGGAGATCTCTGGATCCATGTGAGGTACAAGGCTAGTTCTTAGTTTGTTAGAAAGAGACTGCCATGTACTATACAATATATGATTTTCTTTTTTTTTCTCATTATTCCAGGGTTGGGATGAGCGAACCAGTGGAAGTTAGGGTTCGCCGAGTTTGGCCGAACTTCAGGTCAAAGTTGACCCGAACTTGACCCCTAACCACATTAAGTCAATGGGGATCCGAACTTAACTTTCATATTTTACATTATAACATGGTTATATTGGAAAAAATAGCACTCTTAAGACAGAATGCAAAACAATATGGCCATTTAGGGGTTAAAAAAAAACAACAACTCATCTCATCCACTTGATTGCATCTCATCTTCTATCTTCACTGAACAGGACCTGCCAAAGGACCTGCGATGTGCAAAATGACATCATCACACTCTCCCACGTGGTGACATCATCACGCATATTGCAGGTCCTTTGGCAGATCCTGTTCGGTGAAGATAGAAGAAGCTGCTGCAGCGCGATCAAGTGGATGAGATGGGTTGTTGTTTTTTTAACTCCTAAATGGCCATATTGTTTTGCATTCTGTCTTAAGAATGCTATTATTTTCAGATATAACCATGTTATAATTGAAAATAATAAAATCACCCTAACACCAAACCCAGACTTCAGGCTCAGGTCCGGGTACCTGAACTCGCAAAGTTCTGTCCAACCCCGAACTTTGCAGTTCAGGTTCGCTCATTCCCTCTCATGGGATAACCCTTTTAACAACTATACATCAATGTAAGTTGGTCCGTGTATTATTTTAGCACTACATATTGGTTATCTTATCACAATTGCAACACAAAAATATCCTAATAGCCTCATATATAGCTAAAATATAGAAGCTATCCTTTTTTTAGCTGTGTGTCATTGTAGAAGAATATTTTACACTGCAGTGGCAACTTATTCATGATCCAGACCCCATTTTTCCCCATACAATCAAAGGAATGTATGAAACACTATTTCATGAGAATTTAGATACAAACATTGACCTGCAGATGGCACAAGCGCCATGCAGTTTATTCATTTCAGCTTTCAGTCGCCTGATTTAAGCAAGTGTGTCTAAACTGAATTTATGTGATCACTTCTTTAGATTTCATGAATCTTGTATATCCTTATAAATTTATGGGAACAAATTAATAATGGAAATCCTACCTCCTGTGATAGAGAAAACCGGTGTATACTGCATTTCACAATGTGAATTACCATAAAAAAATAAAATGTACATATTAACTATGAGTTATTCCAGGAAATTCTCAAGTTGATTAAAGATGGATTCAATTAATTAACCTTTTATAACAGTATAAGTTATGCAGAAATGAGCTTAAATTCTAATGAGAGATTACTTTTCAGGCAAAGAAAAACAACCACTAGATGGGTTGGATTTGTCTCAGACTGAGAGAGCCAGGTGCAAAATCTGAACCAGGATTTACCTACCAGGATTTACTACCAGTTATGTGCTAGTGTGTGCACGGACTTCACACTACGTGGGATCAGGCGCAGTATACTAGCTGTAATATTTTCAGGACATACATCTCACATCTGCACAAACCCATTTTGATACACACTTTTTATTTAGTAGGAGTAGGAGACTTTTCCTAAGCACAAGGGCTCAAAGGTAAGTTGTATCGCTACACAACTAACCAAAATGTTGGTGGCACAGAAGCCAAGTACTTCATGATTGGAGATTTCTTCAAAATTCAGATAGGGTTTTATTCAGCTGAATTGGTCAACCTATTCAATTCCAGCCCATCTCAATTCTACCTTAATTGAATGTGCTCCAACTGGCTTAAAAATTTGTATATTAAACTCTGAGGTCTCCTAGGACCCATATTTTTGTAATTTGTTTTATAATTTTATTAGGATTTTTTTTTCTAACTCTCTCTTTCTTCAAAAAATTCAAAATTTATCTGAATCAAATCCCCTTAAAAATTTGATTAGGATAAAACATGAATATTCCCAAAATGCAGGTCAAATTTGACTTGCTTGGAATCGAATACTTGAAAGATCTGATGAACAATAAGTACTTCATGTACATCTACATCAAGCATCATAAAATCCCATCCATGTGTATTACACCCACCTACTGAAAAGGACTGTCACTAATAAGAACCATAAAGGACAGTCAAAATTGTTTGCAGTCGAACAGATATTCTGAAGAAGTAAATCTTGATTCAGATAAAGTGAAGTGTTACAAACTAAACAGTGCTCGACTGCCTTTGTTTTTTAGAATATCACAACTACTAAAGGTGGCTGTACACACGTGATAGCGGTTGGCCAAATAATCACACATATCTCTCCTAAGTCCCCCATCTACTGTACATACATGGTCGGTTCAGCCAAGAGCCTTTGTGTTGTCTATCTCTGACAGTCTATCTAAAGGCTGTATTACACTGGTCGATGGTTGGCCAAATCATCGTTAATGAGTATTCGTAGAAACGTTAGTTTAGCGATCATCTGGCTGTGTAATACTGCTGCCAATTACCCAGTGAATGAGCAAACATTTGTTCATCGGGCAATCAAGATTTTTAAGCATGCATAAAAATAGTCTTAAGTAAATCAAGCTTCGAGTCATAGAAGTCAATTTGTTCAAAAACTTCATGTTTAATGCTGTTTCTGTACAGCTTTAAAATGTATTGTCTCCATGTAGGCAAAGTTCATATTGCCCGAAGTTGTGTGAGACTTCAGTGACTTACTACTGAATTCATATCTGCATATTTAAAGACATTTTGAAATAGGAATCAGAAGTGGGCTTTGGTACTGGCTGGTACCTCGGTACCAAAGCCCACTTTGGATTCCTATTTTAAAATGTTTTTAAATACACAGTCATGAATACAGTAGTAATTTATCAAAGTCTTGCGGTACTTTGGGCAATACGAACTTACACAGAGCCTACACAGAGCCAATACATTTTAATGCTGTATGGAAACAGCATTAAGATCCAAAGCGCGATTCGCTCAAACCTACTTAAAAAGTCATCATTTGCTGGTAGCAATGCATATTACGCTGTCTAATCACGATTTGCTACCGGAAAACAATGATTCAGTATGGACATGAGTGAGGATATTAGTGATATCTCCTCCCCATACTGTGGAGGAGATCACTGCATGTAATAGCAGTGGTCTCCCCTGCTGACGAGCAGGTGATCACCAGCAAGGAACGCTTCCCTCCCAACAATCGCCTAGCTGATCACAAAATGTAAAACGCCCTAATAGTCTATGTCTGGTTTTAGTGGAAACTATTACCGTGATCCTTATCTTGCTAGAAACTTGGCTACAAGTTTTCAAAAGTGCCCTTCTTCTGTAGCCACACTGACTAAACACCGTTAGTTCAAAACATTATTGTCCTTTTTTTGCCTGAAAGAATGGTGTTTGGAATAATCAGTAGAGGAGTTTAATTGTAGCCAAGTTAAAGCACCCCCTTTAGCTAGCTCTGATCTCAATCAGCATGGAGGAAGAGAGGGGGGCAAGTGTGGCACTTGCTGACAAGCTGCACGGCAAAAGGAGAAACACAGATCCTCCTCTCTCTCCATATATAAGTGTACATAATCTCAAGGGAGGGAAACATGGATATCTGTGCATGTTATCAATCCCCCTCCACCTGAATCAGAAAGCATACTTTTTTTTAGGAAAGGAGTGAGAAGAAAAATGTTTGTTTATATAATCATCCCTCTGCTCCTAATTAGGCTATTCATTGATGCCATTACCTAGACATTTACTGTTGTTATGTTACTGTATGTTACTGGCGTCACATACATTGCACCAAACACTTGTACCCCACACACTCAAACATCAATAAAGTTTCCACTTTACACTGTTTCCTCCCTGTTCTAGCATACACAGACGATATACAGACTGTTGTTATAGCAGTACCTCTTGTATGTATATATATATATATATATATATATATATACTAGCAGAAGGACCCGCCCCTTTAACAGTGACCTCCAAAGCAGCCTGCCCCTTAACAGTAACATCCACAGTGCCCTCCCCTTTAGCTGTGACCTCCAGCCAGGGTGGCCACTGTCTTCATCCCAGAAAGCCGGACCTCACCCACCATGCCCCCAAACATGAAGCCACACCCCTAAACATGAGGACATGCCCCCTGGTTCTGTGAAGACACGGAGGAGAAGCTGTCTGAGCATGAGCTACTGAAAGGGTGACATCCCTGCGTCCGTCCAGGCACTGCGACGGACAGAGGACAGGGAGCCAAAAAAACGGATTGTCCCACCTAAAACTGGACGTCTGGCCACCCTAACATCAGCCTCCCCTAGGGTGGTCAGAGGTCCGGTTTTAGGCTGGACAGTCCGGCTTTCAGACTCCCTGTCCTCCGTCATGCGCAGAGCCTGGACGGACACAGGGATGAACTTTTCAACAGCTCACTCTCAGACAGCAGCACTGTGCAGTCTGAGCAGGAGCTGCAAGGAGAAAGTCACCCTCCCTCCCACCCCTGCAGCTGACAGAAGTTGATTTTTACCTTCATTTTTGCAATCCCAGTTGGCTGCGGAGTGAAAGGTGGCGTGGCCTGACTGAGTCAGGGCGTGGCCTGATTGAGCCGGGAACGTGGCTTAGCAGGACCTGGGGGCTTGGATTTTAAGTCCTTCTTTTGAGGGTGGCCTGAATTACAGGTCGATGCCATGGTAATTTATGAGGAAACACAGTGGGTAGCAGTGAAAGAAACATATTTTATTGCTACTGAATGGTAAATATGTGAAATTTACATTATATTAGGTAATGATTGATGATGAATTAGACTAAAACATAAGTTATAATTATGGTAACCGGAATACCCCTTTAACAGTATCATCCACAGCGCTCTGCCCCTTTAAAGCAGACCTAGAGCAGTGAAGGAAAATGTCTGGGTTGTTATGGAAACCTGGTATGATACAGTGTGTGTGGAGACTAACTGCCTGCGAGCTTCTATTAGCTGATAAGGGTCATGTGACATGTGGCTGCTATTGGTTCTGATGTACCTGTGTGCCAATTTTGTGACTGTAGCTGCGACGGTGCGGATTCCTTTTGCGGACATACACACATACATACATACATACACTCAGATTTATATATAAATTTATATTATTATAAATTTATATATTAATTTATATTAGTTTACACAGTCAGAAACGTGAAAATGTTATGGGTCTTAATGTATCATGGTATGTAATACATGTTGAAATTGTTGCCCCCCCTAAAAAATGTAGTAAAAGTTATGCAATTATAAGTACCCCAATATGGTTCTGAACTGAAGAAAAAATGAAAAAGTCATGCCCACTGGAACTCTTTGGGGAAATGTCACTAGTCTTTAAGGTTAAAATTACCTGTGTCACTAAGAGGTCAAAATGCACTTAAGTCACCTAATTGTTGCACTAGTGTTTATTTGAGACAAATTAAAAATCCAGAATAAAAAGTGACATTTTCAGGAGAGTTTTTTTTTTTTTTTTTTTTTCAATTTTAATGTGACTTTGGGAGGTTAAAACTGAAATTGTATTAGATAATCAGAAAAAAGAGAGGTACCAATTAGATGCAGCCAACATGGAAGACCATGTTTCCACATTAATACTTCACTATCTAATATTTTTGCAAAGTCATTGAATATGTGTAGAATATTTTTCAAAGATTGTCATCAATCCAATGCTATCATTTCAATGTTTCGTCTGGAGGGTTCAAATATAACCTTTTGTTTTTCTTGAATAGGAAGGAAATGTTGCAGGCATTTTATGGCTGACAGATCTAATTTAGTGCAGAATAGGCAGTGAGCTATCTTTAGATAAATGCTAATGAGAATGTGGCTGCTTTACTCTCTTATGCTTAGAGGGAAGGTCAACAGCTAATAAACCCAGTTAACAAGGCAATCTGAACTACACTTCAGTTTAACATTGTATCAATGTGTAGTCATTACAGCCAAGGGTCATTAAAAGGCAACCTTAAGTACCAGTTCACAAAGTAAATAAAAAATAAGTACAACTGTTTATTTAAATGGCATGCTTTAGTAGTACCAGATCCGAAGTAATTTGTCACTTACTGATCTTATACATGTATCCTTTGTTGCCTCTCTCTTATTATATATATATATATATATATATATATATATATCAGACCAAACGTTTGGACACACCTTCTCATTCAAAGAGTTTTCTGTATTTTCATGACTATGAAAATTGTAGATTCACACTGAAGGCATCAAAACTATGAATTAACACATGTGGAATTATATACTTAACAAAAAAGTGTGAAACAACTGAATATATGTCTTATATTCTAGGTCTTTCAAAGTAGCCACCTTTTGCTTTGATTACTGCTTTGCACACTCTTGGCATTCTCTTGATGAGCTTCAAGAGGTAGTCACCTGAAATGGTATTCCAACAGTCTTGAAGGAGTTCCCAGAGATGCTTAGCACTTGTTGGCCCTTTTGCCTTCACTCTGTGGTCCAGCTCACCCCAAACCATCTCGATTGGGTTCAGGTCTGGTGACTGTGGAGGCCAGGTCATCTGGCATGGCACCCCATCACTCTCCTTCTTTGTCAAATAGCCATTACACAGCCTGGAGGTGTGTTTGGGGTCACTGTCCTGTTAATAAATAAATGATGGTCTAACTAAAGGCAAACCGGATGGAATAGCATGCCGCTGCAAAATGCTGTGGTAGCCATGCTGGTTCAGTATGCCTTCAATTTTGAATAAATCCCCAACAGTTTCACCAGCAAAGCACCCCCACACCATCACACCTCCTCCTCCATGCTTCACAGTGGGAACCAGGCATGTAGAGTCCATCCGTTCACCTTTTCTACGTCGCACAAAGACACGGTGGTTGGAACCAAAGATCTCAAATTTGGACTCATCAGACCAAAGCACAGATTTTCACTGGTCTAATGTCCATTCCTTGTGTTCTTTAGCCCAAACAAGTCTCTTCTGCTTGTTGGCTGTCCTTAGCAGTGGTTTCCTAGCAGCTATTTTACCATGAAGGCCTGCTGCACACAGTCTCCTCTTAACAGTTGTTGTAGAGATGTGTCTACTGCTAGAACTCTGTGTGGCATTGACCTGGTCTCTAATCTGAGCTGCTGTTAACCTGCGATTTCTGAGGCTGATGACTCGGATGAACTTATCCTCTGCAGCAGAGGTGACTCTTGGTCTTCCTTTCCTGGGGCAGTCCTCATGTGAGCCAGTTTCTTTGTAGCGCTTGATGGTTTTTGCGACTGCACTTGGGGACACTTTCAAAGTTTTCCCAATTTTTCGGACTGAATGACTTTCATTTCTTAAAGTAATGATGGCCACTCGTTTGTATCTACTTAGCTGCTTTTTTCTTGCCATAATACAAATTCTAACAGTCTATTCAGTAGGACTATCAGCTGTGTATCCACCTGACTTCTGCCCAACACAACTCATTGTTCCAACCCCATTTATAAGGCAATAAAACCCACTTATTAAAACTGACAGGGCACACCTGTGAAGTGAAAACCATTTCAGGGGACTACCTCTTGAAGCTTATCAAGAGAATGCCAAGAGTGTGCAAAACAGTAATCAAAGCAAAAGGTGGCTACTTTGAAGAACCAAGAATATAAGACATATTTACAGTTGTTTCACACTTTTTTGTTAAGTATATAATTCCACATGTGTTAGTTCATAGTTTTGATGCCTTCAGTGTGAATCTACAATTTTCATAGTCATGAAAATACAGAAAACTCTTTGAATGAGAAGGTGTGTCCAAACTTTTTGTCTGTACTATATATATATATATATATATATATATATATATATATATATGTATATAATGAGAAAATGCCTCTTTCTTTACTCAACCCCCCACTTCACCACCCCCTACCACCTATACAGACCAATCTCTCTGAATTTAAGAATAAAATCTGTTCACATAAATCCATGCACTGAGAGGTCGGATTACAGCTGCTGTCTATAGAAGTCTACAAAGATGAGAAGGGGGGGACTGAGCTACTGGAGTGAGAGAGACACTAAAACAGAGACACTAGTGCAAATTTGAGTACATGTTTTATATCACCCAGTGCCACATTCAGAGTTACACTGTTCATTACTGCTGTATGCTGAACGCAACCATACTGTTTTGCGGGTACGCAAATTGCAGGTTCTCAAAATGGATATCTGCCCATGTGCCTTCCGCAATGGCCACCGCTACCATTGAAAATACCTGTTCTTATCCGCATTTGTGGAAAGTTTGCATCTTTTGAGGCCCCATTGAAATGAATGGGTCAGCACCCATTCCGTAAAACTGCAGAATGGATGTGGACTCATTCATACGGTCGTGTGAATGTAGCCTTAGTGAAAGAGATAGAGGTTAGTAGGATCTCCTCTTCTCTGTGTGCCATGTATCAGAGACATCACAGCAATTAGTCTCTACCCACTTTGCAGATGACGTCAGGAAAACTGACAATAAGAATTTAGAAATAAACGAAGTAGGAAAGCACTCCAAGATCACTGAGTTGCGGATGCACGTCTCCAGGGGGAATGGTGCATACCCCCCACATGATCAGAAGACCAGGTAAACGAAAAAAGTTGAATGGAGAGAGCACGTCCTTTTTGGTGAAAACCTTTTTATCCGGATGCTACGTTTCGGCTGTTTTTGTATTGGCCACTAGGCCTAATAATATACAGAGACTTCCTGTTCTGTACAGGTATTGCATTGCATTATCATCACAGGCAGAAATACAATGACAGATATTGCCTCTGTATAGGTAACATAGTATTCATTATTCACAATATGTGATATCAGAGCTTATCTAGTCCCTACTGATCTCTGTTCAGGTCACAGAGCACGGCTAGAAATATCTCTCATAGAAGTCAGAGGTCAGTTCCTGTCTATTCTATGACCCATTTGGCTACTCTGAAATAAGTGGAAATCTTGACACATTTTAGCCACCGCCGTAGTCAGAGTGAAAACTGTATGATTTTAGTTTTTTTTCTTTTAAATATAGACAGGGATTAGGAAATGAAAAAACAAAACACCAACAATTGTAATAATGCACGCAGCAGTTTTTTCTGGACGATTCTCAGCATATTTCCTGGAATGTGGCTGGATCTTCACTGGTCCCCTTTATAGTGAATGGGGCAGGATGGATCCCTACAAACCTCCGGCAATGCCAGGGTGCACAGAGCCAGCAGGCTGCTCTATACCTAAACAGCCTGCCGGATCTTTGATGCTAGTCTGCAACTAGCCTAAGAGACTCCTTTAAAGCGGTTTCCTCCAGAAACCACACAGGCCACAGCAGCTGCCTGAAGTAGAAAACAGGAACCTACTTAACTCTACATGGTTGCCACAGTCATGTTGTCAACATGTGACTGATGCAGCCCATCAATGGCCTCAGCAGTGCTCATGCCAAGGCCAGCATTTGACTGCAGCGGTCATGTGTTGCTGACATGGCCACTGTTAAAGCCAGGTCAACAGTGCCAAACGAGGCTTATTTCAGGTGCGTCTGGTTTCTGGTAGGAAAAACAGTCTTCTAGAAAATGGGAAAATTCTATTTTACTTTTAGTAAATAATGGACCTCTTGTCACTAATCCAGAAAGAATATGAAGCCCTTATGCAAAATTCCTTTTTTTCCTAAAGTTTTCTGGTAGAAGCAAACTGTTATAACTAGTGTACAATGTAAGTCTTCAAACTGAAGAGCTTCAACAGATGAACATGAGATTTATTATTTGGTCACAATCAATATTGTATACAGCCTTGTTATCTGTGCTCCCTGGTTTGTAATTTATAGGACACTGCGGTGTTATTTGATTGAACAGTAATAACTATTCTGATACCTATTGCTAAAGCTAGTTAGTGACTATGACACATTGTATATTATGTACTGGACTCTTAACATCACTTCTATTATTATTGTATAGATTTGTAATCTGACCTCACAAGAGCATCCGATGAGACTGATTTATGGTGTCAAGACACTGTGGTTAGACTTCCCATGACCACTATAATTCACATTGATTTATTATTCAGTGCTAGTTCGGCAGTCTTATTAAAAGTTAACGGTCTTGTGTGCTAGTGGTATGATAAGCAGAGGAATGCAGAAGGATTTCTGTCTTCTTGGCTTCTGCATCTTACTGAGCTTATTAATCAGATTTATGTCTAAAAAGCATAGACTTGTTTCCATTCTTACTATAAAACTGCCCATACTGGATATAACAAAGTAAGGCTCTTTTCACACTACATGTCTACCCAGATTTACGTCTGGAGGATTTCCCAATGGGAGCCTGTGGAACATGTCCTTCATTTTCTTTAGTGTTTTTTAAAAAATAATTAATAATTATTTCATTTTTGCTGTAAAATCTGATTCCTGAAATCAATATCCTTCCTGAAAAATTCATTCAAGCAATCACAATACGAAAATAAATGCTAACCATTTAATGTAGTTCACATTTGCTTTCATATTCTAAGGTCTTCTAAAGTATACAAAAACAGACTATAAAGCAGGTTATAATACTTGACACCCTCATTGTAATGGCCACTTTTTGACCTATTTTGATGTGTGTTTTTTCCAGTACAATAAAGTATTGCATGAGGAAATGTGAGATTTTCCAACTTTCCTTATGTTTATTTCCTTTTTTGTATAAATAACCATACTGACCATATTGCAGTTGACCAAATGGAGTATAACCATCATAACACTATTATAATATATAAAATGAGCATTGGACATTCATTGTGAAATTCTGAACAATTCAACTTATTTAAACCAATACAATATTTTATTATGCTTATACTGTAGCAAGAATTGATGTCAGTATAGGCCTTTGCCTCATGGCTGGGGGATCTGATCAGTTCAATCCCCAATTTTATCCTATAAGGCAGGTTTCACTGATCTAACATTGCTATAGGGTTTTATGTTCTATTATGTTTTAAATAGAGATTTTTTAAAATTTGATCCTGGCCCAATTCCGCTGAATTGCCCTTTGCATGTGATCCAAGTCTGAATAAATTGATCCAAATCGAAAGTGCTCTAATTACCTAAAAAAAAGTATCTCCTTTTCTCTCTCTCTCTCTCTCTCTCTCTTTCTTTTTTACACAAAATTAATATTTGTTAGAATCAGAATGTTTTAAAATAAGATTTAGGTTGAATTTCTGAAATTCAGAATCATACAGTTATCCATTCATAAAGGTATCCATTAGTTATCCATTGAGGGGTTTAAACACTGGTGACTTATCCTTTAGATAAGCCATCAATATCTGATTAGTGGGCTTTAACATGAGGGACTCTTATTAGCAAAATGAAGGAGCCAAGTTTCTCCAGTAAGTGCTCTGTTCCCTTCATAGTTTTATTAGACGTGACCTCATAAATATGAGCGTGGCAGTGCCACATAATGCAGCTCTATTTCATACCCAAATGGAACTGATCTTCAATGCCAGGCACAGGCACAGAATGACTTATCCTTTCCTTCTTAAGAATATGTTTCCACAGTTTAATGAGTAATTGCACTTTAGAAAAAAAACTTTTGAAATGTTGTAGTGACATATTAAAGATTTTGATCAGTGGGGGTCCAATTGCTAAATTAGGCGTTATAAATGCTCAGCTGATCGATTGACGTATCTTTGTTTTTAAGCCTCTGTGATCCTGCTGCCAACTATTTTTGTTCAGCTGAAAAGCCAGTTTAAAATATCACTGAGCTTTCCAAAAAGTTTTGATATGTCACAGAGAAATATCTAAGGCCTTGATTGGTGGTGGACTGATTGCTGAGACACCCATGGATCGCTAGAACAAGGAAGTGCCTGCATAATGCTCTCTCTCCTTGATGCAGGAGACAGGCTCAGTAGACATCTAAGGGTCTGCTTTGACTCTATTCTTCTCACTCCTCGTTCTGGTGATCCATGGGGGTCTCAGCATTCAAATCACCACCGATCAAAACCTTTGATATGTTGCTATGATATATCAATCGAATTTGGAATACTCAGTGACCCTTGAAGTGGATTATTGGAAGAAGTAAATAAATACATAAATGAAAGTCGTTTTTAAAGCACTGCTGGCACGTGGAAATAGGGATGTCAAGCACATTCTTCAATTACACAAATTTCCAACCTTCCGATTTATTGTGAATACTTGTCTATTTATTTAACAGTGATGCATTTGAAATGTTTTCCCTCCAGAGAAAACATAGCTGGATTTGTATGTTTGTGATTTATTCTTACTGACCAGGCTTGTGCCCCTCATATCTGATAAAGCCCCTAGTCTAATTTCTGAATCAGAGATACACTCCGCTTCTCCGTAAGAGAGAAATTGTATGTGAATGTTCCTTTGCCCCGCAGCTTTGGTCAAGAGCGCTGTGTTTAAAGGTTATAGTGATTAAGCACCGTGATTAATTAAGTCTCAAAAGAATCAATTCCACTCAACCACAAATCTAATTTGCATTGCAGTTCAGTCCTTACTTAATATTGCTTTTACACAGTCTACAGCTCCAAACGAATCTTTCTTCACAATGGGCATTTTGGGATTGCAGCATTATTAAGAGTCATTTTGCAAAAGCTAATGGGAAAAATCTATCTATATGGCAGCATTAACTTGAAGTAGCTTCTTCCTCTCATGTCAATTAGTTGTGTATTGCATTTCCCCAATGCTGCATTAATCGCAATGAACAACAGTAAGTTATGACAACAGAGCTTCCATTTAGCAAACTTCTACAATGTAATATGCCCTAATTGTACAGGCAGTACATATAGGCTGCTGGCTCTAAAATTTATGAGACCATATTGTGCGATTTCAAATGAGAACAAGCAAGATTATTGCATTTACATTACGGGATTTCTGCCTTAAATGATGCAAATGCTTCACTATAAAACCAATAAATTGATCTCTTCAACATTGCTATTCCCACCAGTGAAGAAAATTGTCAATGAATGTTGGAACATAGTGGAAAGACTGTATAAAATGGTCACATAGGGGCACACCATTTATTAAAACTGGTGTTTTAGATGCTGGTCTTAATAAAGCCCAGAGCTGACGGTGGTTCTGCCAAAGTTATGAAGCGGTGCCGGCCTCTTCATAACTTTGGCAGATCCTCTGCCAGTTCTAAATGTAAGACAGCTTCTGAGTTGTCTTACATTTAAACTTTTTTTTCTACAGCTGAAACAGGCATAGAAAATGGTACCATAAATGAGACGGACCTGCCGACCCGTCCCCTACCCCGCCCACAGTTTTAGACCTGATATAAGCGAGAAGTTGCAGATTGCCACGCAAATTAATAAACAACTTCCATATTATTTAGCTATATCAGAGATGTGCATACCTGTAGGAAACAAATCACAAAAAATTTGGCTTTGTGTGAATCCAAACTTTTTGAGAAACTTAGAATGAACCCAGAACTGGTAGAATCAATTGGCTCATCCTCATCATAGCCAATCAGTTGTTTCATAGTGGCTCTGGTGTCAGAAGTCAGGGTTGGAACAACACAGCTCTATCCATTGTGTCGTGGACTAAGCTGGTTACAGTGCTGCTGTTATCAATGAAGTCAATAGAAACAGCACTACTGTAAGCATCTTCATTCACTGCACAGTCAATTGAACTGTGGAGTTCCAGTGATGATTTCCAATGCTGGAGCTTCTGAGAAAAAGCTGATCAGGGGGGTTGCAGGGTGTCGGACCCTAGACAATCATATAGTGATGTCCTGAGGCTAAGCAATTACTTAGCTGGACAACACCTTTAAGACTGCAAATGTTGTATTGCCAGTAACATATAAGGATAGTAAATATGGTTGTGGCAAAATCCAGAAGGTTTGGATTTCTGTCAACTGTCATGTTGTGGTTGCAGCAAGGGTAACAATGCGTCCATCTTCAATGGGTTCAATATAGTAGTGTGACATTGCAATCTTATGTCACACAACAATAGCACTTGCTTAAAATTCCCAGCCATCTGGTTGTGTGCAAAAGTTTCAGTACTACGCTAACTGTCAGACACACTAGTCCTGTTCGTTTTGAGTACATTGGCAAAATACAGTCAAAAATGCAATATTTGCTTTACTTTGCAGCAGATTTCAGTGGCCAAATTGACATACATTGATGTGACAATTGCAAAAAATTTGGGTAAAATCCAAATCTAATTTTTTGGCAATTTAATTTGGCACATTTCTCAAAAATTTGCATTGGCTAATTTTCAGCTGACAGGAATGATGATGAAGAAGGAACACATAACCCCAGGTATTGTCTATGTGTATATACCAGCAGGCGTTTGCTGGCAAAAAGTTACAATTTTTTGGACCATCAAGAAGAAGCTCTCTCTTTTTTTTTTTTTTTAACCACCAGCAGCCATGCGCTAACCCACAGCTATATATGTCACTGGGACTTTAAGATTCCTAATGCTGACTAGTTGTTAAAGAGCTAGGAATGAGTTGCATACAATGCTAGGAGACTCCAAATTATCGTCTACAACTTTTCAGGGCAATTGGAGCACTTTTATTGGCAATTTGGCGAAATCAAATGTCAACAAATTCACATATCACTGACTGTAGCAGTAGACTTTTTTACTTCTACTTGTAAAGCTGATAATTCTTTGCAATACTATACTACGGCAGAGTTGTACAGAAATTGAATTAATGTCCTTAACCCTAGTATGCACGATGTCAGAAATCTACACATTTACATAACATGGGCCTTTTAGGCAAATCATATGGAGAAACTAAAAAAACTGATTTTTTCTTCTTCGGTTTGTAAGACACCATTGTTGATTTATTGCTGAAACCAAAGACACCATCATAAAGTCCATGCTGTGCTTCATCACCTGAAGAATATCCTGTCGATATGGCTTCATAGTACCAACAACTGTAAGATCTTTTTCAAGCAAAAAATTGCCCAGTTCAACATAATGTAATTGTCCATTTTTATGTTTCTACCAGAATTATAAATTAGTATAGCAAGTGTCTTTACAATGTGAGAACCTAGATCTTTCTGCATTGGAGCTCCAACTTTTTTTCCACAGTAGATAAGCCCATTTATCCCATAATAATTGGCATTACACATCCAGAATATTTTCAGTCCATACTTGGCTGGTTTACTACGCATATATGCAATGAACTTGCAATGTCCTCTGAAGGCTACAAGTTGCTCATCCACTGTTACATTATCACAAGGATTCTAGAGCATGGTACAATTCTTGATAAAAATATTCCAAATGTAACTAATAGGTGCTAGTTTATCTGTTTCCAACCTCAAAGGATGAGTTCGCTTATCATCAAACTAAAGGCTTCTCTGAATATCCTCATGTCTATTGACTGACATTGTTGCTTTGTAGTATGGATCAGAATGTGGGTCCAGAAATAATTCTCTGATAGGAATATCACAAGATTTTTGACACCTTGCCAGAAGTGTAATGGTGATTTTGCGGAATAGATGCAGCTCCATTCACTTCAATGGGCGTGTGATCTCGCTGCTCCACAAGAAAATATAGAATAGGCATCTTCTATGGGGTCCCGGCGATGTGTTTTCCACAAATTGCGGAACACACATCGGTCGGCATTCGTGATATTGCGGATCCGCATCTGAACGGCCCCTAAGTCTAATATATACATAAAGTTCCTCTTTTGAGATATTTTTCCATAAGCAATGCGTCGTCCTTCTAAGTTGGTACATAAAACCACCTCATCATAATGGCATGGCTATGTGACGTTGGGAAGTAGGAGTCAGTATTCCTCCCAAGATCACATGGCCATGACATTATCACAGGTCTTTCTACATACAGGCATGATCCACCACCCTCCCCAGCAACCCTGATTACAATAGCACAGTAACTTGTGACACATAAACTGATGAGTATATGATAAACATAATACGGGCCTAAAAGGCCCATGTTATGTAAATATGTGGTTTTCCCAAAATGCCTATCACATAAAATTTTATAAACTGGAAATTACCCTCAACTACAAACTTGAGGAATACCTACAGTTTCAAAATTATAACTAAAGTAATCTTCTGGAAAATGGCAAACAAGTAAGCTAGCGTGCCTAAAAGGCCCAGGTTATGCATGCTAGGGTTAATGGGCTTCACAATCTCATTTCCCTATCTCAGGCACACTCATAGTGCTGGCCATACACCATCAATAAATGTAAGTCTCCCAGCTATTCTTGCCAACTTCCCCATACAAATGTATGTGTGATTCCTGAGTTCTCAGTGGGGAGAGGAGAACATGCACATGCCAAATACTTCTGGTTCCAGCTTATCTCTGGTGAAGACAAAGGTTCAAGCATGTTCATATTCAATATATCTGATCATTCTTGACCCCTATATCATCTATCGGGGAAACTCTGCATGCTCAATACACATAGCTTCTAGTGCTGCTGAAATCAGCAATTTCAGCCAACATTTGCTCTTATGTAGTGGGGTACCACAGGGGTCAGTATAGGGCCCTATTCTCTTCAATATATTTATTAATGATCTTGTAGAAGGCTTGCACAGTAAAATATCAATTTTTGCAGATGACACTAAACAGTGTAAAGTAATTAACACAGAAGAGGACAGTACACTGCTACAGAGGGACCTGGATAGATTGGAGGCCTGGGCAGAGAAGTGGCAGATGAGGTTTAACACTGACAAATGTAAGGTTATGCATATGGGAAGGAATAATGCAAGTCACCAGTACATACTAAATGGTAAAACACTGGGTAACACTGACATGGAATAGGACCTAGGAATTTTAGTGAATAGCAAACTAAGCTGTAGAAACCAGTGTCAGACAGCTGCTGCCAAGGCCAATAAGATAATGTGTTGCATCAAAAGAGGCTTATATGCCCGTGATGAGAACATAGTCCTGCCACTTTACAAATCCCTAGTCAGACCACACATGGAGTACTGTGTACAGTTCTGGGCTCCTGTGAACAAGGCAGACATAGCAGAGCTGGAGAGGGTTCAGAGGAGGGCAACTAAAGTCATAACTGGAATGGGTGGACTACAGTACCCAGAAAGATTATCAAAATTAGGGTTATTCACTTTAGAAAAAAGACGACTGAGGGGAGATCTAATAACTATGTATAAATATATCAGGGGTCAGTACAGAGATCTCTCCCATGATCTTTTTATCCCCAGGACTATGACCGTGATGAGGGGATATGCTCTGCGCCTGGAGGAAAGAAGGTTTGTTCACAAACATAGAAGAGGATTCTTTACGGTAAGAGCAGTAAGACTATGGAACTCTCTGCCTGAGGAGGTGGTGATGGTAAGTTCAGTAAAAGAGTTCAAGAGGGGTCTGGATGTATTTCTGGAGTGTAATAATATTACAGGTTATAGTTACTAGAGATAGGTTGTTGATCCAGGGAGTAATTCTGATTGCCACTTCCCCTAAAGTGAGGAATATTGGCTTCTACCTCACAGGGGTTTTTTGCCTTCCTCTGGATCAACTTGCAGGATAACAGGCCGAACTGGATGGACAGATGTCTTTTTTCGGCCTCATAAACTATGTTACTATGTTACTATGTACTGTATATAGGAACCTTTTGAGCCAATTTCATATGAAGCCAATTTACCTAGTGGAATAATTATGAAGTAGGGGAGGAGAAATTGTGGTATTTAGAAGAAACCATGTGGAGATGTGTCTTTGGATAGATTTCAACCTGGGATCCAAATGTTGCAGGTCGATTACTCAATTTTACCTCTTCTAGAGCTTCATCCACTCATTAATATTTGATTTGAATATAAATCTGTACGATTCAATAGCAATTTAACAGAAGGGGGCAACATTCTGGGGAATAACAAGGTGTTATTGCTCTTGTGTGGCAACAGGAAAAGTGTTGATCATGTAATTGTAATATATTACTATGTGTAGTGTAATTGCTTTATATTTCTAAAGTGTATGTTTACGGTATATGTTATGTACAGTATTTGTGCAATATGGCTAGTAGTGTATCTCCTTTTAATGCACTATATACTGAATGTTCCAGAATACATTTTCTTCCACACTGTACTCTCTAAAAAGCTTATATTAAGAACAGGTTCCTTTCAAGCACTTAGCTCAACACCGTGCTATTATAAAACATTCAAAAACTAGTTTTATTTTGTTGATTCAGTTCTTGTTCCTCCTGGAGCCGGTTTAAGACAGAACAAATAGAAGCAATTACAACAAAAATCAGCATAAAATTATAGTCATTTCATATTTGCGCCTCTGCCTGTGAGTGAAACAAAAAGGTTTTTTAATCTCCAGCTGGGTTTTTGTATTTCTTTCTCACGACTAAACAGACGTAGGGTACGGAATCAGTCCCACACTGTGACCTGTGAGTTCCAATCCCGAGCCTAACCTCAAACACAAAACCCACTGAAAATGTTACACATATTTAATCAGCAGTGCTTGGAGTGATTCACTTTATTTCAGTGTGTTCCTTCACACTAGAAAGCTATTGAATAATTCATACAGTAAGGCCATTGAATACGAGAACCTTCTCTATATCTTGATCTTATCAGTTTTATTTTCCAAGTGCCACAGCATTGTGTTCGGTCAGTGTACCAGCAAGGTACAGTCTGAAATATTTAGCTGAACTCGATCTTCCTAAATGTAACTGCTAGGCCAAGGCAGGCTAACACCATTCACTCTACAAACAATTGTTCCCTTAGGAGAGTGGATAGCTGCCATTGAAGCGGACACATACATATACACACATACACAGGCAAAGTAATGGAGGAAAACAGCTGTCACAGTTGCCAGAAGTGACAGATTCATTTTGTCAAGGCTCACTTCCACATGAACATCTAGGCTGGCAATCAATCCAAGATCTATGTGATGTCTAAAGTGACAGCTACTCTTATTCCTTCATCAACCAAAGTGACTAGGTGACCTTATCAGCCTATGTATCCATATTCAATCACAGAGGACACTGATTCCTTGGGGTGAGTTGTTAAGGATATAAAGTAATACTTCTAATTTTACTGCTAGTTTTTCATTATTGTTTTTCACATATATTGATATACATATTATTGTACACTACAACTAGAGATGAGCGAATCTATTCGTCGATTCGTTGATTCGTATAGAATCTTGGAAATTTTCAGCTGCGAAGCGAATCCGGAGATTCGCTCCGTTAAGATTCGAAAATGTTCCTAAGGCTTTCTACGCATTCGCTACATACTTGTCCGATAAACTGTACGCTAATGCTATGCATAAGTTACTCTATACGCTGTTGCGTACGAATTCAGTTACTTAGCAAACTTTTACTGTTAGTTCGTTATTCGTGCGCAAAAGCCCGGGAAGAATGCAGTCAACTGACCTAGTGGGCATGGCTTGCTCTGATTGGCTCAGGCTCGGTCAGTCAGTGACGCATCACTTCTGCTGTGACTGCTGAGACGAGAAGAAGCACTGTGTGTGAAGTTCCTAAAGACTGATGTCAAGGCGAGCCGGCGATGCGCCTCATCCTTGCTGCGCCGCCGGTCTCCTGTGTCTAGCTCTGAACAGGTTGTTTCCCCTATTCCCCTTGCTATTGGATTTGTTGGTGTATTTGGATTTTCGCTTCGGACTTAGACTACGCTTTTACTATTCCCCTCGGTATTTTACCTCCTGTTTCTGACTTGGCTTGCTGACTATTCTGTTATTGTGTTGTGTTCTGTCTGTGTTCGTCTTTCCCTGTGTTCCCCTTCCCTGCCTCGTGCACGTATACAGTATAGGGACTGCCGCTAAGTCACGGTTTTGCCGCCTAGGGCATCTACTGTAAGTAGGCAGGGAAAGAGGTGGGGTTCAGACAGGGCACACTATCCCTTGTTCCCCTGTTGTGACGGAATCATAGGCCCTCCCTATATGGAGCAGTTGCGAGCACTCACGGACCAGGTGCAGGGCATGGATTCAGGATCTGGCCAACAGACTCCAACATCAGGAGCAGCTGCAGACGGTACCGGCAGCCACTCCCTGCATACACAATCCCAATATTGAACCCCATGTTAAGTTGCCTGATCGGTTTTTGGGGGACCGAAAAACCTTCCGTTCCTTTAAGGAGAGCGTTAAGTTATATTTTTGTTTATGCCCACACTCCTCGGGTTCTGAGCAGTAGCGGGTAGGAATTATTATTTCCTTGATGCAAGGTGATCCACAGGAGTGGGCTTTCTCATTGCCACCTGGCTCCCCATGTCTATTGTCTGTGGAGGCTTTTTTCCAGGCCTTAGGTCTTTTATATGAAGAACCTGATTTGGCCGCTGTAGCTGAAACTCAGCTCAGAGACATTCAGCAGGGTAACCGTCCAGTTGAGGATTACTGTGCAGAGTTCAGAAAGTGGTGCGTATCCTCTGGGTGGAATGACCCTGCCTTGAGAAGCCTGACACCCTAGAGGCGACTATGACTTTAGTTATTAAGCTGGATTGACGGATTAGAGAGAGACAGAAGGATCGTTGATGTGAGGAAGGTCCGGAATTCCTTCCAGTATCTCGTGCATTGGAAGGGGTTCGGTCCAGAGGACAGGTCTTGGGTACCGTTGACCAGGATGCATGCTGATACTCTTATTAAGAAATTTCACCTAATGCATCCAGAGAAACCGGCTCCAGTGGGTAAGGGTCCAGTGTCCCCTCGTAAAGAAGGGGGGGGTACTGTCACGGCGAGACTGGCGATGCTCCTCATCCTTGCTGCGCCGCCGGTCTCCCGTGTCTAGCTCTGAAAAGGTCATTTCCCCTAGAAACCAGGGTACTGGAGGACCCAGCGACGCATGCTTCATAAGCAAGGCAAGCTTCCTCCATCTCCTGGACAACAACAGCAGGGGAGCTGAGCGCCGACGGCCATTAGTCAGTGCTTATGTGTTTTAAGTTTGTGAGTTGGGTAACGTGACGCTGGCCACGTCACATGACCCATCTTCTGGGCCTATTTAAGCAGGCAGCCTGCTGGCCACAGGTTGCCTGTGATTAATCTTCTAAGCAGTGCTGTGATCGTGACTCTTGCTATTGGATTTATTGGTGTATTTGGATTTTCGATTCGGACTTAGACTACACTTTTGCTATTCCCCACGGTATTTGACGTGACCTCCTGTTTCTGACTTGGCTTGCTGACTATTCTGTTATTGTGTTGTGTTCTGTCTGTGTTCATCTTTCCCTGTGTTCCCCTTCCCTGCCCCGTGCACGTATACAGTATAGGGACTGCCGCCAAGTTACGGTTTTGCCGCCTAGGGCATCTACTGTAAGTAGGCAGGGAAAGAGGTGGGGTTCAGACAGGGCACACTATCCCTTGTTCCCCTGTCGTGACAACTGAGACCTGTGTTGTTGAAATTGGGGTGTAATTGTTCTGGGAATCCGTATTACACATCAGGGATAGTGCAGGGCAAGTGCAGGGCTAGTAATTAATCAGGCAGGGACAGAGAGACAGGGAGAGAGATAGGGAGAGAGACAGGGACAAAGACAAAGGCCAGCTGCAGGGCCACAGAGTCAAGTGAAAAATGTCTGGAATGGATAAGCAAAAGGAGTCCAGTTCCAGCCAGAGCTCGAGCTCTAAAAAAAAGGAGAAGGTGGCACAGGGCAGCAGTGCCAAAGGACCTGTAGCCGGAGCTTCTACTTGTAGAATTCGCAATACTTGGTCGGTGTTCCACCAGGCTAACCCACCAAGGCGCAAAATTGTAGTGGAGGAGAAAGTGGATGAGGTAGTGAAGTGGATGGCACGCTCATCTCAGTCTCAGCCGGATGATCTGCTGTCATCTGCTGATACAGTATCCATATGTAGCCAGGGGTCAGACTCAAAGCGTTCCTCCTGCGCCACCATTCCTCTCCAGCAAAGCCCGACATTTTCGTACGCAATTTGTACGCTCATGTGTACGTGTTCAAAGAAGTTGCGTACCTTTTAAAATTAAACGTTCGTTATTAGTGTGCAAAACACCACATAATAATGTACGATTTGTATGCAGATTCGTCGAATAGATTTGTAGAATATACGAATCTTATGAAAAGTTCGACGAATGTTCAGCGAATAAAATTTTGAATGATTCGCTCATCTCTAACTACAACCAGCAATTAGTTTATTTATAATTAATAGAAAATATCTTTGTGAATATGAAATTCTTAAAAGCTTCCCATAGACTTAGAATAAAAAGATACCTGCAATCACTAAAGGCAGCTCAGGAGTCTACAGAATACAGGTAGTGTTGAACAAATAGTAGACTTCGATACGAAATTCAGGGAAAATTTAGTTTGCTGTAAAGCTAAATTTCCTCGGGCTTCATGGTAGCAAATTAATTTTCCCTGAATGGCGGTAAAAAAATTATACTTACCTCATCCATTTGACCGCGACAAGCCGGCCACCGCCACCTTGATTGAAGATCTCACACAAAACCCTGTGAAAGGTGACGAATGATGTCACCACGCCGGCTGATGTGAAGACGTCATCACAGGCAGCATGAGATTTTGCGCTAGATCTTCAATCAAGATGCTGATGACCAGCTTGTTACGATCAAATGGATGAGGTATGTATTTTTTTAAAATGTTATACTGTCAGGTACCGTGATCTGCTATGAACGTGGCATTTAAGGGATACAATGACGGGGAGCAGCGCAATCGCCGCCCCCTGTCATTGCACCCATTACTTACAAATAAATGTGCTTCGTAACAAAGCGATTCACAGTTAATACGTGGTTACATAGTTAATACAGTTTAAAAAATTCCTTCAAGTTCAACCAAGGGATAGGTGGGGACATGAATCCCAGAAGGAGATGAGACTCAGATTTCTACATGTTTATATAAGCATTAATGTCATTTACTTTCAATAATTCATCTAAGCCCTTTTTGAAACTGTCCACTCTTCCTGCTGTGACCACGTCCTGAGGAAGTCTCCACAGATTCACAGTTCTTAAAGTAAAGAAACTTTTACGCTTTTGGCGACTGAACTTTTTCTTCCCCAGGTGGAGGCAGTGCCCCCTTTTCTATTGAGGGCATTTTACATGGAACAGTTTTTCACCGTATTTTTTGTATGGCCCATTTAAATATTTAGATGTCTCTTCTCAAGATTAAATAAATGTATTTATTTTAATCTTTGAGTAAGTAAGTCCCTCCATACCCCTTATCAGTCTAGTTACCCTCCTTTGTCCTTTTTCCAGCTCTAGAGCATCCTTTCTATGGACTAGTGCCCAGAACTGAACTGCATATTCCAGATGAGGCCACACCAAAGCTTTGTAAAGTGGTAATATTACATCCCTGCCCTGCGAGTCCATGCCTCGTTTAATACATGACACTATCCTGGTAGCCTTAGAAGCAGCTGATTGACATTGAATGTTGTTATTTAATCTATGATCTACAAGGACATCCAAATCCTTCTCTATAAGTGACTCTCCCCATGTTACATCCCCTAAGACATATGATACACAGAGATTACTACCAAGATGAATAACCTTACATCTTTCATAGACTATACAGTACTACATAGCTTAGTGTCAACTGCAAAATAGAAATGGTGTTATTAATCCCATTCTCAATATCATTAATAATGGTGCTATTAATCCCATCCTCAATATCATTAAAGGGGTTGTCCGGGTTCAGAGCTGAACCCGGACATACCCAGGTTGTGACTCCCGCAGCCCTCCTGAACAGGGCATCGGAGCATCTCATGCTCCGATGCCCTCCCTTGCCCTGCGCTGGATCGCGCAGGGCAAGGGCTCTTTTGTTTATAAACATTCACATTGAGTTCGGTGACGTCACCGGCCGTAATGGGCCGTCTTTAGCGCTGCCCTAGCCGTTTGAATGGCTAGGGCAGCGCTAAAGCCCGCCCATCAGCGCCGATGACGTCACCGGGCTCACTGCCGGGCGGAAGCCTCCACCTGGCAGAGCCTGGTACGTCACCGGAACCGGGCTAAATTCCTTTGCCCTGCGCTAATTAGCGCAGGGCAAAGGAGGGCATCGGAGCATAGGATGCTCCGATGCCCTGTTCAGGCGGGCTGCCTGGGTGAATTGAAAGGTATGTCCGGGTTCAGCTCTGAACCCGGACAACCCCTTTAATAAATAAATTAAATGACAGAGGACCCAGCACTCAACCTAGGGGTAACCTGGGACCATTCAGAATAGGAATTATTGACCACAACATTCTGGACCCGATCCTTCATCCAGTTTTCAATCCAATTACAAACTATACTTTTCAAGCCTATAGACCTTATTTTACCTATTAAACATTTATAAGGGACAATATCAAAAGCCTTTGTAAAATCCAAAAACACTATATCCACAGCTGCCCCTCTGTCCAGGCTTCTACTTGCCTCCTCAAAAAAACAAATCAGGTTAGTCTGGCAATTTCTGTCTTTGGTAAACCCATGCTGGCTATCACTAGAGATGAACAAATTTCATATTTAGAAATTTGTGTCAGCTTCGTTTAGTGGTAAAAGCAGAATTGTGTTATGGATTCCGTTACCACGGGCCATAACACAATGCTATGACGCAATGCATAACAGAATGCCTTTAGAGGCATTCCGTTATTAATTCCATCAAAATAGAAGTCTATGGGCTGCATAACGGACCCGTCCGATCTGCATTATGCTGGAGTCCTCTCCTCTAAAGGCATTCTGTTATGTATTTCGTCGTAGAATTGCGTTATGGTCCATGATAATGGAATCCATAACGCAATTCTGCGTTTACCGATAAACAAAGAGGAAACACATTTCAGCCCCCAATGCCTCTTTTATCCCCTAATGCCTCTTTTAGCCCCCAATGCCTCTATCAGCCCCCAAATGCCTCTATCAGCCCCAAATGCCTCTTTTAGCCTCCAGTGCCTCCATCAGCCCCCAAATGCCTCCATCACCCCCCAAATGCCTCTTTTAGCCTCCAGTGCCTCCATCACCCCCCAAATGCCTCTTTTAGCCCCCCAATGCCTCCATCAGCCCCCAATGCCTCCATCAGCCCCCAATTGCCTCCATCAGCCCCCTAAATTCCTCCATCAGCCCCCAAATGCCTCCAGCCCCCCAAATTGCCTCTTTTAGCCCCCAAATGCCTCCATCAGCCCCCTAAATGCCTCCATCATCTCCCAAATGCCTCTTTTAGCCCCCAAATGTCTCCATCAGCCCCCAAATGCCTCCATCAGCCCCCCAATGCCTCCATCAGTACAGAGTCTTCACCGCTTCCTTGTCCTCCGATGCTAATGAGTGTTTCCATAATGGTAATTTAAATAAACATTAAAAACATTATTGTTTTTAGATTTGTACAATGTTATGGCAAATATATAGCATAAATCTTTTCCAAAGGCATTCAGTTCAATATTTTCAATTCCATAGTTATGAGCACAGTAATAGTATACAGGTATTAGAGCCACACACATCTACTGCGTGTTACAGGTGTAAGAAATGTGTATATACATGGCAATTTTGTATACACAGTATATGACATTAGATATTCACTAATAATACCATTCAACTATTTTCACACCTTTTAGACTATATATATATATATATATATATATATATATATATATATATATCTTCTCAAAAAAGTCACATTTCTAAAAGACTTTTCAGCTAGGAGAATTCAGTGACCCACAGTAACCAGGTAAAGAGCACCCTGAGGCCGATCTTAAGAAGGTGAGGTGTGAATTACAGCGGTTCACCTCCTATGTAGAGAGCCACAAGCTCAGATAACAACTCAGTGTGATCTTGTTGTCGTTATTAGATCAAGGAATGAGGAAATGCCTAACAATGTTTCTTGTAATCAGTTGCTAGCCCTTGTTATCACCTAGTATATATGAAATGTCATCACCCATTAGTGCTCATTTGTACCTGCCTGATTACACAAGCCATGTAAACTGAATGTGGGTGGAATGAGTGCTACTGCACTCGTTCTTCCCACCTTTAGTTTTGTTGATTACTAGCAGCACATTACACATCCTGATAAAAGATTCTCATCAGCTGACTAATGAATGTTTGCTCATTCATTGACTGATCGGCCACTCGATTACACTGGCGATTTATGGGAATGAACTATGAATGCTTGCTCTTGATCATTGGCTCAGAAATCATGGGTCATGGTCTAATAGGGCACTTAGTAAAAATCATTAGTCACACATCTTTATGTAGAAACCTTTAAAGGGGTTTTCTGGGATTTTCATATTAATGGCCTTTCCACAGGATAGGTCATCAACATGTGGGTCCCGGCAGCCCTACAGATCAGCTGTATGTGCTTTTGTGAGCATCGAAGCCTCCTCACAGCTTAACAAACATAATGCTGTCCATTTCATAGCAGCTGTGCTTGGTGTTGCAGCTCAGACCATTCACTTGATGAACGTGACATCACTGGCCTAGGAAGAGGCCTACGATCTCAAGGAGTGCCCCGGCCTCTCCATACACCTGATCTGCTGGGGTGCTGAGAGTTGGACCCCTGCCAATCTCATATGCTGAGGATAGGTCATCAATATGAACATTCTAGAAAATCCCATTGAATATATTTTATATTTTGTTTGTAATAGTATGGTTTCGCTTTCTATGTATTTTTACATGACATTTTGCTACTGTAATCCAGATACTGTACGTATACAAATACGTCATTAAAGATGACTATTTTGGATGTGCAATGACTTAAAGGAGTTGTGTCACTTCCGCAAGTGCCATTTATCATTTAGAGAAAATTAATACAAGGCACTTAATGTATTGTGATTTTCCATATTGCTTCCTTTGATAGCTGGATTCATTTTTCCATCATATTATACACTGTTCGTTTCCATGGTTACGAAAAATGACTCCAGCCAGCAAAGGCAATCTAAATTATATGCATACTATTATATATATACTCTATTACAGGAAAGGGTTATCCTCTAGTATCAGTAAGGTAGGTCTCAGACAAAGATAACTTCATATCATAGGGGAAATCTATCAAAGACTTTGTACCATCTGTATGAAGAGAAAAAACAACAGCTGGTGCAAGAAATAGCAAGATGTTGGACCTTCAAGTGACAAGATGGGAAATGACAGGAAACAGCTTTTTTCTCTGCAAAGAGCAGAAGAAACCTATATCCCAAAATCGCATGTTTGAAAACCTCCAGATGCCATCCTGTTCTCACATTTCCATACCTTTGTTCATGGCACATCTGAAAGCTTCTCTCTACACCATGAAAACACAGAGAAGATCTATCTTTATCTGGGCAAAGAGCTTTCCGAGGAATTTTAATAATGTGTATGCAAAGAGTTAAAAAGAAACTAGGAGGGGAACTTCAGTAACCAGGGCCGGTTTTAGCCAAAATGTGGCCCTGGGTGAAATTAAATCGGGGCCCCAAATTTTAAAGTACTGTATCAACAGTCATATTTATTCACTTGACACAAGGGGGGAATTCACCACCGTGGCCCACGATTGGTTGCCTGCAGTGTCAAAATGGATGATGACATCCAGGGACCTGAGCAGAGGTTGGAGAGTACCAGAGCCGAGAGCCAGTGTCAGGAAGCAGGTAAGGCCTAGTTCACACTTCAGTTATTTGGTCAGTTATTGTGAGCCAAAACCAGTAGTGAGGCCTCCTCAGAGATAAGGTGTAATGGAAAAGATCCTGTTCTATGTTTTTGACCTGCACCTAGTTTAGGCTCACAATAACTGATGGAAATAACTGAAGTGTGAACTCAGCCTAAGGGCTCATGCAGGCGGCCGTTGCTCGTCTGCAATATACGGGTACCGGCCATGTGTTCACCATATCATAGATGCGGACCCATTCACTTGAATAGATCTGCAATCCAGAAGGAGCAGTGTGGAACGGAGACACAGAACCCCACAGAAGCACTATGGAGTACTTCCATGGGGTTCCTCTCGGTGGCTCCGCAATAGGACATGTTCTATTTTTTTGCAGTGCGGACGGATCATGGACTCAAGTTGAATGGGTCTGGATCAGTCTGCTGCAACCGTGCAGATGGTGCCCGTGCATTGGGGACCGCAAATTGCACATGTTTGTGTGCATGAGCCCTAAGTGTGCTTCACTTGCTTAACTCTGAAATAATCAGAAAACACCTGATAATAGTCCCTATTACCAGTGCTGTGTATACAGACAGCAGGGACATGGAGATCATTTGTTCTCTGCATTCAAAGTAAAAAAGTAAATAACAGAAAGAAATATGAAAAAAAGTAAAACTGCAAGTAGAAATGAAAAAAGTGTATTTCTTTATTCACCTAAAACTCATGGGAATAAAGGAATCCACTTATTTCACAAAAGTCAGAAGGCTGCCTTTTTTCTATAATTTTAGATAGACAGATAAATATTAGATAGATAGATAGATAGATAGATAGATAGATAGATAGATAGATAGATAGATAGATAGATAGATAAATGATATGAGATAGGTAGATATGACATATCCCAAAAAAATAAAACACGATAGATAGATAGATAGATAGATAGATAGATAGATAGATAGATAGATAGATAGATAGATAGATAGATAGAAGAATGATATGAGATAGGTAGATATGACATATCCGAATCACGCTGTGCCAGCGGTTGTGGAAGTGATCCAGAATCCAAGTAAATAGAAAAGAAAATTGCACACTACTTCCAAAAGTTGTTCAATGTGACGTTTCAGTCCTTTTACCGGGAATTTTCTCACACAATATTTTTACTGTCCTGGTAAGAGGACTGAAACGTTGCTTTGAACAACTTTTGGGAGCAGTGTGGAATTTTCTTTTCTAGAGAGATAAATTATAGATAATAGATAGATAGGAGATAGATAGATAGATAGATAGATAGATAGATAGATAGATAGATAGATAGATAGATAATAGATAGATAGGAGATAGATAGATATGAGATAGATGGATAGATAGATAGATAGATAGATAGATAGATAGATAGATAGATAGATAGATAGATATGAGATAGATACAGTGGGGGAGGGGGGTGTAGAGAAGAGGTCCAGTACATTCTCTGCAGGCTGCCTCCCCTCCTGTACATATCATTAATTTACTGTAGCACTGAGAGAAGAGAGTGGCCATCAGCAGATTTTTCAGTTCATAAGGGGATGGGGGAGGGGGACTTCTGAACTCACCAGTACACTCTGGAGCAGGAGTCCATTACATTCACTGTGTAGGGCCTCCGGTGAAAGAGAGAGGAAGGGGGCGGGGCCAAGCACTGCCTGACTGCTGTGGAGCCGGAGCTATGGATGCAGCACCCAGCTCCTCACCACAGCAATAAGGACTCTGCGTGCTACATTGGGCATGAGACCAGAGCCCAGCACTCCTAGGTCTGATGTCTGTGCTTTTCTCAGGTGTGGCCACAAGCTCAACACACGTCTGGGCAGCTCAGCAGGGGGCCCCTTAGAGGGTCATTGCCCTGGGCAATTGCCCTGTTTGCCCCCCCCCCCTAACGCCGGCCCTGTCAGTAACACTTTTATATTAACTCCTAATTGAGCAAATTAATGAATGTCAATTGAAAACATAACTCTAACGACTGCATGCAGCGCTCACTTCATGTATGTAAAAACTGTCCATATAAAACATTAGCAAAGCACATAAAAACACAAAGTGATGTCATCTCACCATTACCAAGCATCTTTTTGTATGAGGGTTAGGCCTCTTTCACACTTGCGGCAGCACGGATCTGGCGGGTGAAGGGTGCCGCCGGATCCGTGCTGCCGCAGGAAAAAGTCACATGTCACACAGTGTCACATACTTTAACAGATTTATACACAGACACATACACAGATATACTTACATGCTCCCGACAGCTCCGCACAGCACAGGAGGAGGAGGACGGCGAGCACATAGGATGATTCCGCAGCATGTTGCGGTTTGCTCTCCGGTCTGAAGGTGGAATGGAATGCTTTTAGGAGCATTCCGTTGTCTTCAGTTCAGTTTTGCCCCCATTTACAAGGAATGGGGACAAAACTGAAGCGTTTTATTCCGGTATTGAGCCCCTATGGCGGAACTCAATACCGGAATAAATAAACGCTAGTGTGAAAGTAGTCTTATCTGGATTTATAGTAATAACTCTTTACATTTAGACTAGAGTATCCCAGTTTATTAAAAAATGGTTTTATAATATGGTAATTAGTAATTATGGTAATGGTTTTATAATATGGTAATTAGCCTCCTAGGAGCAGGGGGGGCGGTACCCCTGCTCCTAGAGGCTCCATTTGCCCACCTTAAAAAACGGCTTTTTTTCTTGATTGACAGGGCCAGGCAGCTCGCTCCATCTGCTACCGGCCCTGTCCGCCATCCGAATCCTGCGCCTGCGTCGTGCGTCCTTCATTTGGCGCAGTGAGGAAGCCGGGAATCTGGCAGCCTGCTACACTCACTGCGTCTGCGCCGAATGAAGGATGCACGGCGCAGGTGCATTGAGTGTAGCAGGCTGCCAGGCTCCCGGCTTCCTCACTGCGCCGAATGAAGGACGCATGGCACAGGTGCGGGATTTGGATCGCGGACAGGGCCGGCAGCAGATGGAGCGAGCTGCCTGGCCCTGTCAATCAAGAAAAAAGAGCCATTTTTCAAGGTGAGCAAATGGAGCCTCTAGGAGCAGGGGTACAGCCCCCCTCTTCTAGGAGGCTAATTACCATATTATAAAAGTTTAAATTACACAAAAACGGGCCAGAGAGAATAATATAAATTTCATATTTAGCATCAGGTAACATTTTCACATTAGAAATGTCATCCTGTTTAATAAGCTTAAAAGTGGTGACAGAAACCCTTTAAAATTTTCAGCAGTTTTTGTCATAAAGGGTTAACTCTTTGCTCAGCTGCGAGTATCTTACTTTCTCTTTCACTTTGGCCGTTATCTGACAGCTATGTGTATCCGTTATATTTGAACTACTAAAGGGCCCTTTACATGGGAATCCACCAGATAGTCACTAAAGAGCGTTCATAGGAACGCCTTTGAATGTCAAGTGAGGAAAGCTTCATGTTATATTTCTGGGGCACTGTGAGCTTTGAGGACGCTGAAGAAGCTCCTGTCCTCATCATAGAAAGTGATCTACAGCTTTCAGGATCTATTCCCGACCTGTTATATAGAAAGATGCGCTTTGTCTTAAGTCTGCTTGTCTGCTTTATCCATCTTAAGTCTTCATTTTCTTTATTTTGGGATGTTTTGGAGCTTCAAACCAATTGTCACGGGGGAGACAAGGGAAGGTGTGCCCTGTACTTGAAACCCCCTTTCTTTCCCTACCTACTTGCCTCAAACGGCCCTAGGCGGCCGCGGACAACCACGAAGACGTTCCCTATACTGGGTAAGTGCAGAGGGAGGGAAAGGGAACACAGGGAGAGACAAAACACAGACGGAACAAACACAATGTAAACCCAAACAGAGAATTAACTCATGAAGTGCTGGCTTACAAGACCAGCACTTCAATTCCCTATTGCTCGTCTCTAGGGGGGCGGAGAGGTCCTGCGATGTCGTGCAGAGGGAGCGCGACGCCGACCTCGCGTGACAGTACCCCCCCCTTCACGAGGGGCCACCGGACCCTTACCAGCGGGAGCAGGCTTATCGGGATGCTGCAGATGGAACTTTCGGATGAGCGAGTCTGCATGCATCCTGGTCAACGGTACCCAAGACCTGTCCTCAGGACCGAACCCCTTCCAATGTACGAGGTACTGGAAGGAATTCCGGACCCTTCTCACATCCACAATTCTGGCAATCTCATGCTCCATTTGTCCTGCTACCTCACCCGGAGGAGGAGACTGTTCCTCAGGACCAACGGGAGCAACATAACGTTTGAGCAAAGACACATGAAAAACATTATGAACACGAAGGGAGTCGGGTAAACATAACCTAAAAGAAACCGGATTGATCACCTTGGTGATCCTGTAAGGACCAATGAAGCGAGGTGCAAACTTGTAGGATGGTACCCTCATGTTAAGATTTTTAGTCGATAACCATACCTTATCCCCAACCTTAAAATTCACACCCTTAGAACGTTTTCTATCAGCCTTAGCTTTTTGAACTCCTTGGGCCTTTTCCAGGTTCGACTGAACCTGTGCCCAAACTGTGCACAGTTCTTGAGAAAAATCTTTGACCTCTGGGACAACCGACGCAGATGGGGAACAGGAGCCAAAGCGTGGATGAAAACCCATATTGCAGAAAAACGGCGACATCCCAGAGGATGAATTAACACGATTATTAATTGCAAATTCAGCCAGAGACAGGAATCTGGCCCACACATGCTGGTTATCAGAAACATAACATCTGAGATATTGCTCAACGGATTGGTTAAGACGTTCAGTCTGACCATTGGTCTCCGGATGAAAGGCTGATGAAAAGGACAAAGAGATACCAATCTTATTACAGAACGCCCTCCAGAACCTAGACACAAACTGTACTCCCCTATCAGAAACGATATTCTCAGGAACACCATGCAGTTTGACAATATTATCAATGAACACGGACGTCAAGACCTTCGCAGAGGGTAATTTACACAAAGGAATAAAATGACACATTTTGCTGAATCTGTCAACCACCACAAATATCACGGTTTTACCCTCAGAGCACGGCAAATCCGTGATAAAGTCCATGGACAGATGTGACCAAGGTCTGCTAGGTATGGGTAAAGGATGTAACTCACCCATAGGTCGTGTCTTGGAATTCTTGGACCTGGCACAAGTGTTACACGCCGTTACAAAAGCCTGAACATCTCTGGAGATTGACGGCCACCAATACTGCCTAGAGACCAACTCCTTGGTGGCATTGATGCCAGGATGTCCACAGAAAACAGAATTATGGCACTCACCCAGCAGTCGCAACCGCAAATGAGCCGGCACAAACAATTTGTCATTGGGGGTACCAGTGGGAGCAAGATGTTGTCCTGCCGAGATTTCAGAAGCGAGGTCAGATGAGGTAGCGGCCACGATGATATCAGCTGGCAGGATGGGCTCAGGAGGGACGTCAGGAGGCTGATACACCTGGAAACTTCGGGATAAGGCATCGGCCTTAACGTTCTTGCTCCCGGGTCTGAAGGTAACACAAAAATCAAAACGAGTAAAGAACAAAGCCCACCTCGCCTGTCTAGGATTCAATCGCTTAGCCGATTCTAAAAACATTAAATTCTTATGATCCGTGAGGACCGTAATGCGGTGAACTGCCCCTTCTAAAAAATGACGCCATTCCTCAAATGCCCACTTGATTGCAAGTAACTCCCTATTACCAATGTCATAATTCCTCTCGGCAGGAGAGAACTTGCGGGAGAAGAAGGCGCATGGCATAAGATTAGTTAAGGTGGAAGACCCCTGGGACAGTACTGCCCCCACAACATCTTCAGATGCATCCACCTCAACTACAAAAGGCTTACTTTGATCAGGCTGGACCAACACAGGAGCATTAATAAAACACTGCTTTAACCTTTCAAAGGCCTCAATAGCTGCAGGGGGCCAATTGACCAAATCAGCCCCCTTGCGAGTCAAATCCGTAATGGGTTTGGCTACCACTGAAAAATTTTTGACAAATTTACGATAAAAATTAGCAAACCCCGGAAATCGCTGGAGCGCCTTCAAAGAGGAAGGTCGCACCCAATCCACAATGGCCTGTACTTTAACTGGGTCCATTTTGAAAGAAAAAGGGGTGAGAATGTATCCCAAAAAGGCCACTTCCTGAACACCAAAGGTACACTGCTCCCCTTTAACGAACAACTTGTTTTCACGCAACACCTCCAGCACTTGCCTGGTGTGAGATACGTGACTTTCCCAGTCTGCAGAAAAAATCAGGATGTCATCAATATAGACAATTACAAATTTCCCAATAAATGGTCTAAAAATGTCATTGACAAAGTTTTGGAAAATTGCCGGAGCGTTACTTAACCCAAAAGGCATTACCAAGTGCTCATAATGACCTTCCGGGGTATTAAAAGCAGTTTTCCATTCGTCCCCCTCACGAATCCTGATTAGGTTGTATGCCCCCTTCAAATCCAGCTTGGTGAACCAACAGGCCCCCTGGACCTGATTCAGCAAGTCAGGAATAAGGGGCAACGGGTATCTGTTTTTAACAGTGATTTTATTGAGCTCCCTGTAATCGATACAGGGCCTCAATCCTCCATCCTTTTTACCAACAAGAAAAAACCTGCCCCCATGGGAGAAACTGAAGGCCGGATGTGACCCTTGGCCAGACTCTCTTTGAGATAATCCCTCATGGACTGACGTTCAGGAGTAGAGAGATTATAAATGCGACCTTTGGGATATTTGGATCCCTCAATAAGGTCGATGGTGCAATCATATTGCCGGTGAGGAGGGAGGAACTCAGTCTTGGACATGGAAAAAACGTCCGAAAAATCGCCGATATACTTGGGCAAGGAAAGAGACTCAGTGGTACCTCCAAACAGCAATACTGATTTACAACATTTGTCACAATTCATTCCCCATTTTTCCAATTCACCTACCGACCAGTTGATCACAGGGTTGTGGTCCTGTAACCATGGCAGACCTAAAACAAGGTCGGCAGGTAAATCCTTTAATACAAGGAAGGAACAAGTCTCGGTATGGGTAATTCCTACAGTTAATACAACCTCAGGAGTACAAAACTCCACTCTCCCATTATTCAATGGAGTGGAATCCAGTGCGATAATTTCAATCACCTCCCTTAAAGGAACTAGCGGAATCCCCACAGATTGTATAAAATCAAAATCAATAAAATTAATGCCAGAACCAGAATCAACAAAAGCCTTACCGGACCCCCTGAGTTGGTTGTACGCAATGGAGATAGGTAATAATACTTTCCTCCTTGCCACTACTGGGGTTACCTTACTTCCGGCAGAAAGCTCTCTAGAGGGCAGAAGTTTCGGGCATTGCTGGAGCCAGTGGTTCGTCTCACCGCAGTAGAAACAGGTTCCATTCAAGCGTCTCTGATCTCTCAAAGTTCCTCCCCACTGTATGGACTCCTCCGGGACGCTGGTAGAAGGTGGACTCAGAAGAGGGGATTCAGGCAGGACGACACCCTGAGGAATATCTGAACGTTCCCTCTGTCTCTCCCTCACTCGACGATCCAGTTTAATGGCTAGTGTCATGGCCGCCTCTAGGGTGTCAGGAGTAGGGTAACTGACAAGTAAGTCCTTAAGATGGTCAGACAGCCCCACCCTAAACTGGCTTCTCAAAGCAGGGTCATTCCATCCAGAGGAAACACACCACTTTCTAAACTCAGCACAGTAATCCTCTACTGGACGGTTACCCTGCCGAATGTCTCTGAGCTGAGTCTGAGCTACAGAAGTCAAGTCAGGCTCCTCATATAATAGGCCTAAGGCCTGAAAAAATGCTTCCACAGACTGCAAGCTTGGGGAGTCAGGCGGTAAAGAAAAGGCCCATTCCTGCGGATCACCTTGCAGCAAGGAAATAATTATTCCTACCCGCTGCTGCTCGGCACCCGAGGAGTGAGGACGTGAACGAAAATACAATTTTACGCTCTCCTTAAAGGAACGGAAAGTTTTCCGGTTCCCCAAAAACCGATCCGGCAATTTAACATGAGGTTCCACAATGGGGTTAGATGTGGAGGGAGCCGCTACTAGTGCAGGTTGTAGCTGCTCCTGATGTAGGAGCCTCTCGGCCAGGTCCTGGATCATCTGCGCCATACCCTGAACCTGGTCCGTGAGCACCCGCAATTGCTCCATATGATACGGCCTGTGATTCTGTCACGGGGGAGACAAGGGAAGGTGTGCCCTGTACTTTAAACCCCCCTTCTTTCCCTACCTACTTGCCTCAAACGGCCCTAGGCGGCCGCGGACAACCACAAAGACGTTCCCTATACTGGGTAAGTGCAGAGGGAGGGAAAGGGAACACAGGGAGAGACAAAACACAGACGGAACAAACACAATGTAAAGTAGCCATGTGGTGTGATCAGCACCACATGGCTAAACCCAAACAGAGAATTAACTCATGAAGTGCTGGCTGACAAGACCAGCACTTCAATTCCCTATTGCTCGTCTCTAGGGGGGCGGAGAGGTCCTGCGATGTCGTGCAGAGGGAGCGCGATGCCGACCTCGCGTGACACCAATTTTTAGTTTTCCATAAAGTTATGGACGGAAGTTAAAATAGTTTCAACATACAATGGTTGTCACTGAGCCAATTAATATTGCACCTTGAGGGACTACAATATAACTATATAAGTCAATACCTTGTGTCATCTGTCTTATTGTCTATCATACCAATTGTACAAACCTCAAAACAATTAAGGCATTTTTGGAGTCAAAGGAGTTGAGGATGCCACAGAATAACACAACGACAACTTGTCACTGGTGATGAACGGATTTCTTAACATTTGGCCAAATTGGGCAATTCGATTCAGAACTGAATAAATTTGACCAGAATTAAAAGTTCTCCATTTGCCTAAAATATCGTGGATGACATTCTAGGGTCTCCAAGCACTTTAATTCCAAGACAGCTTTAGTAATGACAACATATATGATTATATGGTTAAAGCTCTTTAAAAAACTGCACTGTAGAATTTCTTACATTTTTTAAAAAAAGGTCAAAAAATTGTTGCTTTTTTATGGCAAATACCTGCTGATGTGTTTGCACTCACCAACTGGAGTCATGTTATCCTGCTTCATCTTTCCTACAGATATAGGTGCCATTATTTTAACTGGATTAGTGCTTTAAAACAACAAAAACTCATTACAGTAATACAACAAATCACCTTAAAATGACCATTCTGGGGCAGCTGGTATCAAAATGATGCTGGTTACATTTGTATCTTCTCATCTAAAAAATGGCTGATGCCATTCTGAGAAATTTACCTGAATCAAATTGCAAAAAATTTGGATTCAATTCGACCTAAACTTTGTTAAATTTAATTTGTTTAGAATCAGTTCACTCATCTCTTTTCTCTTGTCACACATCCTGTGAATTGATGTCTGATTGGTTTTGGTTTGGCCTACTAGGACACCCCTAACCAGAAGACAGGGGATCTCAAGTCAGATCTTTGAACAGAATGGCAGTGCTGCAAACAATGATCTTCACCAGTCCAAAAGAGTTTAAATGGCACAGCAGTGCACATACTGTACATGGAACCCCCGCTAGAAGAACTCTGTTGTGCAGTCTGGACCAATTACAACCATGAAGAGACCTCAGTGCTCACCGAACCACTGCAATCCCTGATCAGCAAGGAAGGGAACAAGAGTAAGCGGACCCCCCTCCCCCCCCACACACACACAATCTAATATTGAATTGCTTAATTCAAGGATGGGTCATCTGTTTTACTAACCAGGATAACTTATTTCTGCAAGGAAATTCTCAATGGCATTTAATTAAATATTTTTTACAGTGTTTTAGTCAATGGGGTTGTAGCAACTAGAGATCACCCAGTATCCACTCTTACTGCTGTCTCTTGTACTGTAGTTTGTTTCTCATTGACAATATGAGGCAGCAAGGTAAACCTTATCATTAAGGAGGCCATCCCTTCCATAACTCTTTATAACTGAAGATGACAGTACAGCTAATACACATGCTCAGCTATGTGGTTTCATGATTAATATTCATCTCCGTGCTCTAGCGACTCATCAAATAAGTATGAGGCATGAACACCGTAATGAAATTACATTGTCACAAGAGTGATTTTCTCTTATCTTAAGCCGAATTGTTGGGCAGTTCGAAAATATGCTCTGTAAATATAAAGAATAAGGATTCAATTCAAAGGCAATTCTGTTTTAAATCACACCTATTATGTCATTACTTACAAGTGTATATCGAGCAGTGGAGATTACAATACACTGTAGTGTGGTCTGTCTGAAGTATAGTCGAAGAACATACAATTTAAAAGGTTTATCGGGGGCACTTACCATCTGTTTAGAAAAATCTGGTGCATTGTGCATGAATACGACCGCTCTGAAAGCAATTTCAAAGGTTGTCAATTACATGGTCTTGACACTACTACATTAAGCAAAACAAAACTACGACATAATCTAAGTCACAGTTATTTCTTATTCTATATTATATCATATTTTTCTGCAGTGTGTGGATAAAAATGTTTCAATATCTCATCCACTTTGCTGCCACTGTAATACACTGCAGAGGAAATGGAAAATTGGCAGCATTTCCATTACAAGTGGACATAGTTTACTTGCTAATACAGTTATGCCCCATAGCCTCTGTACTCCCATTCCCATAATGAACCCAAAAAGTGTCTCAGCCACAAAGTTACCCCTTAAAAAGCCCATATATTAAAAAAATACTATTATTCACATTGTAGTAGAACCGGTTGATTTATACTAATACTTACCTGCTGCCCCTCACTCTGTTTAGGCTCCGTGGCTCTTGGGCTGTCTTTAACAGACTTTTGGCTCCCATCACTGCTGAGATCAGTCTTTGGCTGCAGCAATGCATGTGACCACCATCTCGACAGGTCATTTACAGACGGGGATTGAAAACCCAATGAAGACAGCTAAGGAGCCACAAAGCCCAAAGAGTTTGACTGTCGCTGCAGTAACAAACCTTGCAGGCTTGATGTAATTTCTTTTCGCCAGCTTCCGGTAGTACTTAAAAGTACAGGAGACTAACAACCCCCCCCCCTCGTCTTCACCAGAGCCCGCTGCAAGGCAGGATGGATTTGGCTGCCAGGAGCTTGCAGGTCGCTCAACCTTACCGGGAAGCAGACAGCTGGGGTAGGTGCAGGATACGTAATGTAGAATGTAGCCGAAGTAGGGGTCACCAGCAGGTTACGGAATCGAGGTACAAAGCTGGGGTCAGAATCACTAACAAGTTTGCGGAGTCGAGGTTCAAAGCCAGAGTCAGGATACACAGGGATCAAGGCAGATGAGAACAAAACGCTGGAGTACATGGAAAAGACCTGATACTCTGGCACCAGTTGGTGCTCAGAAAGAGGCTTATATAGGCCATCCCATTAGAGGACATCATGTGACCTCAGGGGGAAGTTCCAGCAATTGCCGTAATGCAACTGACTGGCCACCAGGAACAGGTAATGTAGCTCTTTTCACAGGTCCCAATGGGTGTATGAGGGGATATATAAAAAACCTTGACAATCCAATTAAGCTTGCCATACACATTTTAGTCCATATTGCCAGTTATAGTTGTTCAGACTGGCAATATATTTTCATTAAAACTGAGAGATAGATGAAAGATCTTTCTAAGAACATTATTTAACCCATGAATGATCTTTCTTTGAACAAAAGATCTTTCTTCTATCAGATTAAAATTTTCAAATGATTGTTTACTGTCAAATTTTACACAACAAATCATTGTTTTAGCCAAAATTATCCATTTTTTTAACTAAGGCTAATGTTTATGGCCACCACACATTAGTCTAAAGTTGATCAACTATAAGGTAGGATATTCTTTTATTTGAATACCTTGAAGGAATATATAGGGGTTCATTTATTAAGTCCACCATTTTAGACACTGGTCTAATTAACCTTTATGCCGGTGGATCCACTGAAATTATGAAGGCCTCTATATAACTTCGGCGCATCCAACTCCAGTTCCATATTTAGACCATTTTCTATGCCTAAAACAGGTGTAGAAAATGATGAATGACTGGTTAATCCCCTTTCCTGCCCATGATGCAGCCACTATTTTAGACCTGGTGTAAGTGGGGAAAAGTCGCAGATTTTGGTGCAACGGGTATTTAGGTGTATTTTTGGATAGTAAATGACCCTCATAATTAACTAACAGATCATAACTAACTGAAAGGATCATACTTAACTGTTGCCCACCACTTTGGCCTGCACCAGCTGCGGTGTCTTTCTATCTTCCAGTCCAGGTTTTTTCTTCATCCCTGGCACAAGCATGATCACCTGATCCTCCTAAGCCACCTGTTGACATCAGTGGCGATATGTCCACAAGAGACTTGTTATCGATGAAGCCTGTGGTTGGCTGAACATGCAGATGCGAGGGCCAGCACGGAGGACCACAGCAGATAGTATGGGAGTTAGGCTGACATCAACTTTTAGAAATTAAGTATTATTGGACAACTCCTTTAAAGAATGCCAGCCACACAGTGCTCCCATTAATGCATTTAAACTGAAAATGAAGCTAAATATGTTTGTCCTATAATTTTCATATCAGGTATAAAATTTAATGTGATCATTAGTGGGTGGAAAAAAAACAATTTGATTTGAGTTGTCCCATTTGACAATAAAAAATAGACCTATGTCCTGAGACTAGGGAAAGTTGTGTTCATGTGTTTAGGAACTCTGAAGGGAACAAACTGATTGCTTAGTTATATTGACTGTAGTAATATGCTGGGGTATAACTAACAGTCAAATGCATTGCAGCACTCCACCAATCTGGGCTTATGAAAGTGGCCAGAAAGAAGTCTCTCCTCAGTAAAATAACATGAAAGCCCACCTGAAACATATAAAGGACTCTCAGACTGAAATAAGATTCTCTTGTCTGATGAAACCAAACTTGAACGTTTTGGCCTCAGTTCTAAGTATCATGTCTGGTTGAAGCCTGTTAAGGCTAATAATAATCAATATATGGGTAAATCAATTATCATACTAAATACATATAGATGTAGCTAACATTATCTTGATTGTCTTAATGCATTAAAGGAGTTTTCCAAGATTAAAGTACTGATGAACTATCCTCTGAACACCCGGGACCCCCACCGATAAACAGTTTGAGAAGGTGCTGGCGCTTGTATTAGCACCATGCCCTTCTTGCAGTTTACCCTTCTTGACATCATGTTCATCTGTCAAATGGATTAGACGCAGGTCAACCCTACTGAAGTGAATGGGACTGAGCTGTGATACCAAGCACAGCCACGATACAACGTTTGGCACTGTTTTTGGTCAACTGAGAGAAGGCAGCGGTGTTTTTTCAAACAGCTGATCAGCAGGGGTCTTGGGTATTGGACCCCCACCAATCAGATACTGATGACCTATCCAGAAAATAGGTCACCAGTATTAAAGTCTCTGAAAATCCAACAAAATCACATTTCAGTAATACAACAATTCACACATTAAATTAACCATCCTAGAACACCTAGAGTCAAGATAACATTAGTTACAACTGTTCTATTCTATTACTTATAGGCCTTGAAACCAGATACAAAAACTTCTTAAAAAACAAATCTGCAAAAATAATGTTTCACAAGAAATAACGTAACTAATTACCAACGCTCTTTGTTATACAGGCATAGATAAAACATTAAATATTTAATGGTGCTCTTCTGCTATGATGCACTTCACCACATGACTCAGCTATGATGCACCTGGTCATGTGTTGCATCATGGCATGCTAGACAGGATGCATAGTGTCAACAAGCTCTCCTAGTGCACCCGTCGGGCATGATATGCTTATGATCAGATCATAGGCCACGATGATAGGTAAACCAATTAATTTACAAACTAAATTAGTTGTAACATCACAGTTCTATAGGCTAGGTGACTTTGATGGTTAAAGGCACACTGGGGTGACAAGTCTGCTCTGTAGTCTATGGTTACTTATGTCAAATGTTTACTTCATTGTCTATGTTTCTGCCTTTGATACATTTGCTCTAGGGGTAAAGGAAATTATTTTGCTCTATGTACTTTAACATTTAGCATGTTATCAGTATATTATACTTAGAATCAAGGTTACTATATTCCTGGATCTAGCTATGTGTATATGATATAATCTCGGTCTTGATTCACTGTTCCTTATTTATGCCCTCCTTTCAATATATCTACTTATTTCTATTAAATAAAGTTTAAAGATTATTATTAGAGATGAGCGAACATGCTCGTCCGAGCTTGGTGCTCGTTCGAGCATTAGGGTACTCGTAACTGCTCGATGCTCGGACGAGTATCTCACCATGCTCGAGGAAATGGCAACTTCCGCATCGTGCTTTTTTGGCGCCTAAAAACACAGCCAATCACAAGCCAGGAGACTCTGCGTACCACCCAGCATCACGTGGGGCCCTTACATGTCGATAGCAGGGGTTGGCTGGCCTGATCAGGTGACCCTGGAATATACTACCGACTGGCCGCGGTGCTCGTCTCAGATGCCGCCTGGATATCGTTAGGGATAGAGCTGCTGCCTTTCAGGGACAGTGTTAGGGCCTGAATTTAGTTCTCAGTTAGGCAGGGATCACCCACAAAGAGCCCAACAGCCCTTCTAAGGGCTAGAAGACATTTTATTTATTTATTTTTTTGTCACTTGGCTGGCTGGCACTAGTAGTGCAGCTATCGCCATATCTAACCCTGTTTTTTTTTTTTTGTTCTATCTCAGTAATACAAATCCATTGCACACAGCACTGTGGAACCATTCTGTGTGTCACAGTTCAGCACTGATTCACTCCAATCCATATATACTGTCCAGGTGATACTTTCTGTACGTCACACAATACAACCAAGTCATTTGCTACCAATATCATCTACCGCTTGATCCAGAAAATTCTCTGTGTGACATTTGTCTGGGTCACAGACTAAATAGCCACCGTTAACAGGGTGTCAGTCAGTTCTACCATATTTCCTGCACGTCACGTTCCAAAAAAAACAAAATATAAAAAAAAATAATTATTATTTCAGTTGTTTTAGCTCAGTGATACAAATCCATTTTACTCAGCTGCGTGTAACCTTTCTGTGTGTCACAGTTCAACACATTCGCTCCCATCCGTATATACTGTCCAGGTGACACTTTCTGTATGTCACACAATACAACCAAGTCATTTGCTATCAATATCATCTACAGATTGATCCAGAAAACTCTCTGTGCGACATTTGTCTGGGTCGCAGACTAAATAGCCACCGTTAACAGGGTGTCAGTCAGTTCTACCATATTTCCTGCACGTCACGTTCCCAAAAAAACAAAATATAAAAAAAAAAAAATATTATTTCAGTTGTTTTAGCTCAGTGATACAAATCCATTTTACTCAGCTGCGTGCAACCTTTCTGTGTGACACAGTTCAGCATACTCACTCCAAACGGTATATAGTGTCCAGGTGACACTGTCTGTACGTCACACAATACAACCAAGTCATTTGCTACCAATATCATCTACCGCTTGATCCAGAAAATTCTCTGTGTGACATTTGTCTGGGTCGCAGACTAAATAGCCACCGTTAACAGGGTGTCAGTCAGTCCTACCATAGTTCCTGCACGTTACATTCCCAAAAAAACAAAATTGAAAAAAAAACAAATATAAAAAAAAAAATATTTTTTCAGTTGTTTTAGCTCAGTGATACAAATCCATTTTACTCAGCTTTGTGTAACCTTTCTGTGTGTTACAGTTCAGCACATTCGCTCCCATCCGTATATACTGTCCAGGTGACACTTTCTGTACGTCACACAATACAACCAAGTCATTTGCTACCAATATCATCTACCGCTTGATCCAGAAAACTCTCTGTGCGACATTTCTCTGGGTCGCAGACTAAATAGCCACCGTTAACAGGGTGTCAGTCAGTCCTACCATAGTTCCTGCACGTTACGTTCCCAAAAAAACAAAATTGTAAAAAAAATATAAAAAAACAAATATAAAAAAATATATATTTTTTTTCAGTTGTTTTAGCTCAGTGATACAAATCCATTTTACTCAGCTTTGTGTAACCTTTCTGTGTGTCACAGTTCAGCACATTCGCTCCCATCCGTATATACTGTCCAGGTGACACTTTCTGTACGTCACACAATACAACCAAGTCATTTGCTACCAATATCATCTACCGCTTGATCCAGAAAACTCTCTGTGCGACATTTCTCTGGGTCGCAGACTAAATAGCCACCGTTAACAGGGTGTCAGTCAGTCCTACCATAGTTCCTGCACGTTACGTTCCCAAAAAAACAAAATTGTAAAAAAATTTAAAAAAACAAATATAAAAAATATATTTTTTTTTCAGTTGTTTTAGCTCAGTGATACAAATCCATTTTACTCAGCTTTGTGTAACCTTTCTGTGTGTCACAGTTCAGCACATTCGCTCCCATCCGTATATACTGTCCAGGTGACACGTCGAGGACGAGGGCGTGGGCGTGGGCGTGGGCATTCCATTACTGCAGGGGGCAGAGGCCGTGGTCCTGGGCAGGGTGAGACAGTACCTGCTGATGAGGGAGCTGTGGAACGCCGCAGAGTTACACTCCCTAGCTTCATGTCTCAACTTACAGGGACACGTGGTAGAGGACTGTTGAAACCACAACAGTGCGAACAGCTGATCTCGTGGATTGCGGACAATGCTTCAAGTAATTTGTCCACCAGTCAGTCTTCCACGCAGTCCACCCACGTTACCCAAGGGAGCACTCCTCTGGCTCCTCCACCTCAACCTCCTTCCCCCAGTCTGCCCCCTCCCAGGAAAATTTGGAATGCGATCCGGCATACTCTCAGGAACTGTTTTCTGGACCCTTCCCAGAGTCACAAACCACTTCTCAGGTTGCTGCTGACCTCGTTCCCGATGCCCAAGTTTTCCAACTGTCGCAGTCTGTGGGTGAGGATGATGACAATGTTGAGTTAGTGGAAGAAGTTTGTAAAGAGGTGTCAGATGATGAGGAGACACGGTTGTCAGACAGTGGTGAAGTTGTTGTTAGGGGAGGAATTCCGAGGGGGGAGCAGACTGAGGAATCGGAGGATGACGAGGTGACTGACCCAAGCTGGGTTGATATGCCGAGTGAAGACAGTGCTTCTGAGGCGGAGGCGAGTGCTGCACCAGAACAGGTTGTAAGAGGCAGTGGTGTGGCCAGAGAGAGAAGCAGGGCAAGAGCTGGTGCATCAGCAGCAACTGTTTCACGTAGTGAAGCTCCCGTGGCGAGGCCTAGATGTTCGCAAGTCTGGAGGTTCTTTAAAGAAAGTGAGGATGACCGACGGACTGTGGTGTGCAACCTGTGCCACACCAGGATCAGCAGGGGTGCCACCACTACTAGCCTAACCACCACCAGCATGCGCAGGCATATGAGTGCTAAACACCCCACTCAATGGAACCAAGGCCGTTCACCACTTCCTGCGGGTCACACCACTGCTACTTCCCCTGTATCACTCGCTGCCTCTGCTAGTCAACCCCCTGCGTCAATCGCTGCCTCTGCTAGTCAACCCCCTGCCCAGGACCCCGGCATGAGCGCCTCCCGCCGGAAAACCACACCTTCGCCTCAACGATCCTCCACAGTGTCCACCAACGTGTCCCAGCGCAGCGTTCAGCTGTCTTTACAGCAGACGCTGGAGCCCAAGAGGAAATACAGTTCCACCAACCCACATGCCCAAGCCCTCAACGTCCACATCTCCAAATTGCTTAGCCTGGAGATGCTGCCCTATAGGCTGGTAGAGACCGAGGCCTTTCGCAATCTCATGGCGGTGGCTGCCCCTCGGTATTCCGTCCCCAGCCGCCACTATTTTTCCTGATGTGCTGTCCCAGCCCTACACCAGCATGTGTTGGAGAACATCATCCCTGACCTGACCAACGCTGTTCCTGAGAAGGTCCACCTAACCACGGCCACGTGGACAAGTGCTGCCGGGCAGGGACACTATATCTCACTGACGGCACATTGGGTTAACTTGGTGGAGGCTGGGACCGAGAATGACCCTGGGGCCGCTCATGTACTGCCCACACCGAGAATTGCGGGGCCTACCTCGGTCACGGTCTCTCAGACCTACTATGCCTCCTCCGACCCCTCCTCCTCCACCGAATTACCATCTGTGGGCACGGCGCCTTCAGTCGGTAGCTCTAGGCGCAGCAGCAGTGCCGTGGGTAAGCGCCAGCAGGCGGTGCTCAAACTGCTGAGCTTAGGTGACAAAAGGCACACCGCCCAAGAGCTGTTACAGGGCATCACGGCGCAGACCGATCTGTGGCTGGCACCGCTGAACCTTAAGCCAGGCATGGTTGTGTGTGACAACGGGCGTAACCTGGTGGCGGCTCTGCAACTCGGCAGACTGACACATGTGCCATGCCTGGCCCACGTGTTCAATCTCATAGTTCAGCGGTTCCTCAAGACATACCCCAATCTGTCTGATTTGCTCACCAAGGTGCGCCGCATCTGTGCGCATTTCCGCAAGTCGACCACAGATGCTGCCACTCTCAGGGCAGCGCAGCGCCGCCTACAACTGCCCGCTCACCGACTGTTGTGCGACGTGCCCACGCGATGGAATTCCACATTAAACATGTTATCCAGAGTTTACCAGCAGCGCAGAGCGATTGTAGACTGCCAGATGTCATCTTCCACCAAAACTGGTAGTCAGGTCTCTCAGATTCCTCAAGTCTACAATGAGGAGTGGACGTGGATGTCTGATATCTGCCAGGTGGTGAGCAACTTTGAGGAGTCAACACTGATGGTCAGCGGCGATGCCGCCATTATCAGCCTCACCATCCCGCTGCTTTGCCTGTTGAAAAACTCACTGCTCAGCATCAAGTCGGATGCTTTGCGCTTGTCACAAGAGACAGTGGAGGAAGATACGTCGCTTGATAGCCAGAGCACCTTTCGTTCTGTTTCTCAGCACGTATCGGAGGAGGGGGATGAGGATGAGGAGGAAGAGGAGGAGAATGTCGGCGAGACAGTAGAGGGTACCAGTGCTCAGTCCTTATATCTTGAGCGTGTATGGGCTGAAGAGGAGGACTTGGAGGAGGAGGAGGAGGAGAGTCAGGCCAGTGAGGAGAGGGAATTCTTACGTGTTGGGACTCTGGCGCACATGGCAGACTTCATGTTAGGCTGCCTATCCCGTGACCCTCGCGTTAGAAGAATCTTTTCAAACACCGATTACTGGGTGTTCACTCTCCTGGACCCACGGTACAAGCAGAACCTTTCCACTCTCATCCCTGCAGAGGAAAGGAGTATGAGAGTGAATAGATATCAACAGGCCCTGGTGCACAAGCTGAAACAATTCTTCCCATCTGACGCCGCTAGCGGCAAAGGGCATAGTTCTGTGAGCCAAGTAGCGGGGGAGAGGAGGCGAGCAGGCAGCTTGACCAGCACTGGCAGGGGAACGCTCTCCAAGGCCTTTGCCACTTTTATGTCACCCCAGCAAGACACTGTTACCTGTCCCCAGTCTAGGCAGAGTAGGGGGGAGCTGTACAGAAAGATGGTGAGGGAGTACCTAGCTGACCATACCAACGTCCGTAGCGATCACTCTTCTCCATACAACTACTGGGTTTCAAAGCTGGACACGTGGCCTGAACTGGCGCTGTACGCCTTGGAGGTGCTGGCCTGCCCTGCCGCTAGCGTGCTGTCAGAGCGGGTATTCAGTGCAGCTGGTGGCGTCATCACCGATAAGCGTACACGCCTGTCAACTGACAGCGCTGACAGGCTGACGCTTATTAAAATGAACAAAGCCTGGATTTCACCGGAATTCAAATCTCCTCCGGGGGAAAGCAGCTAAAGATTTAAATAACTTATGTATCCGATTCCTCTTCTCTACTCCTCCTCCTCCTCCTCCTACATATCGTCTTTGCCTAACGCTGACCCAAAAAACGCCATTTTTTAGAGGTCCAACTGGCACACTTTTAGCACAATTTTTCACCCTTCAGGCCCTTTAATCAAGCAATTTTTCCAGTGGTCCACCTACAGGCCCTCTCTCCAAACAATTTTTCCAGATTTCCACCTACAGGCCCTCTGTCCAAACAATTTTTCCAGAGGTCCACCTACAGACCCTCTGTCCAAACAATTTTCCGGAGTTCCACCTACAGGCCCTCTCTCCAAACAATTTTTCCGGAAGTCCACCTACAGGCCCTCTCTCCAAACAATTTTTCCAGAGGTCCACCTACAGGCCCTCTGTCCAAACAATTTTTCCGGAGTTCCACCTACAGGCCCTCTGTCCAAACAATTTTTCCGGAGGTCCACCTACAGGCCCTCTGTCCAAACAATTTTTCCGGAGGTCCACCAACAGGCCCTCTCTCCAAACAATTTTTCCGGAGTTCCACCTACAGGCCCTCTCTCCAAACAATTTTTCCGGAGTTCCACCTACAGGCCCTCTCTCCAAACAATTTTTCCGGAGGTCCACCTACAGGCCCTCTCTCCAATTCCAGTTTCCAGTTTTATTTGCGCAAACTGCATACATTTTTATTTTTGGGATAGGTGTGAAAAATAATATTACTTGCGAATCTATATTGCCCAACATTGGATACGGTAGCAAGTAGAAGACCAAACACATGCTGCCCACAGGGTTCCGCAAATTCCTGGTCCACCCGCAAATTCCTTGTCCACAATGTCAAGGAGGTCGTGGTTCTGTTGATGAGCAACAAGTCCTTCTGTACTGAAATCGCCGACAAAGTCTCCATCTAAGAACCTACAGACCATTGTGGAGAGAGCGGCACAGCTCGCCATCAAGTGACGAACCCCTAAGCCAGACTGCGCAGAGAAGATAACGAATAAATATCTCTGTGGTTATTTTTGCTAAATAAAAGTTAAATAAACCCCCCAAAAAATTCATCTTTTCCTGTGCCTGATCCACCCAAGTTGAATCTGTCCCATCCTGAGAAATTCCCCCCCAAGGAGTCCCCACTGTAACTTGCTTCCCATACAACTACTTCACCCCCCGACACCTGTGTCTCGCCATTGTCCACCACCTCCTCAGACAACACTGGTAAATCCCCACTGTCAGCACACGGAAACAGCAAAAGTTCTTGTGAATTGGGGCAGAGAATGTTCTGGGCTAGCACATCAGGGAAGGGGTGACTATGGGGTTCCAGGGAGTACATTACCACATGCAATATCCATTTAAAAGTCATGCCACACTTGATGTAGCTCATAATTGACAATTGTACCGGTTGATGCTAAATTTTTAAGTTGGGGTCCTGCGTCGTCATTCTGACTACACCCGGCTGTTGTCACCCCCACACACGCTAGCCCAGGGGGCACTCCTCTGGCTCTTCCAGTGAAACCTCCTTGCCCCAGCCTGCCACCCACCTACAGGACCACTCTACAAACAATTTACCCGGATAGTGGATGTATACGGTATTAAACTGAGAAGAATTGATACCATTTTTGTTCTTCTTTTATCTGCCTCCTGACCTGTGATAGGCAGAGCATGGACACGTCCAATTAGCTGCAGTGGGAAAGACACTCCCCTGGCCAGAGAAAGCTCTTTTTCCGTTTTCGAAAAATCCATTAAATATAGGGTCCGTATACGGTATTAAACTGAGAAGAATTGATACCATACGGGTTAAAGCAACAGTTTTCCCAAATCCATCTGGCTGTTGTCACCACCACACATGCTAGCCCAGGGGGCACTCCTCTGGCTCTTCCAGCGAAACCTCCTTCCCCCCCACCTACATGCCCTCTTTCCAAACAATTTTCCCAGGTAGGGAAACGTATTATTATTGTACTGATTCTGAATTGCCTCCTGCAATAGACAGGAATCGAACCCAGATCAACTGCTTGGGAAGCAGCTATGCTCACCACTATACCACCAGCAGGCACAGCAACTGATAAGAACAGATACTAAACTTGATTTTAGCTGCAGTGCCAGCATGAGCAGTGGTGTCACCTGCAGGCGGTGATGGACCTTCGTTGCACCTAGTTGGGTGCTTCCCTAACATGTGATGGGTATTTGCCTCGCCTTTCTTGGTCTGGGTGAGCACAATTGCCATGAGGGTAACCACCAGGCTGTTGCCTGAGAATTTGGGGTAATGGTGGGATTAAGCAGCCTCAGAGGCATCCATGCATGCTGCCCCTGCTGTTTCCTGTCCATTTCCGTGGTGTTTCCATCATTTTCTGAGGTTTCCAGGTTTTCACCCAGCCTTCCCTAGGCAGAGCCTTGGTCCCCCGCAAAAATGCTCGAGTCTCCCATTGACTTCAATGGGGTTCGTTATTCGAAACGAGCACTCGAGCATCAGGAAAAGTTCGACTCGAATAACGAGCACCCGAGCATTTTAGTGCTCGCTCATCTCTAATTATTATTCATCTTTTTTTTCTTGTGAAGCCTTTGAATATTTAGGCAATCAATACGTAGAAATCTAGAAGAGCCATATTCCGTCTTACCTGGTGGATTTATATTCCAGCAAGACTGGGATGCTGAGACTGACTCCATGGCCGGTTCACTAAATATTATTATTAGATTTTACATGTAAATATTTACATCCAAATTACTTTCTAATGGAGAAAAATTGCATATAATTACATATCCTTTAGTAAACATGCCATGATGGGGATTGGAAAGTCTCAAGGACCTCATAAAAGAAGCATGTGTAACATGTTTCCATGCCCTGCATAGTAGTACTGCCCGTAGAAATTATTTCCAAAATGTTGGCAGCTAATGGTTCAAAAATCCATCAAACACAGAAGCAAACTGTTTAAGTAAAACTGCAGAGGAGTGGCACGACTTTATTAGACATGTTTAATTACAGAGTAAATGAAAGAAATGATTATTATTAATGCCTGACATTTATTTCGGCTTCGGAGTTGGATGTCTTTATAAAGGAGAGAATGAGAAAACAGTATGTAATTACACATGAAGTATTTTGCCAAATGTTGGAAATGTTAAACAAGAAGTACTTGTTTTCTCTCAAAAAAGGAAAGCATGTGATGTGTCGCTAGTGATTCTGAAGGACGCCCACAGACCTGATATCTTGCCAGCTTATGATAGGTACACCAATATTTGGAATTCCTAGAACAGAGAGCTTATTGAAATATAAGTGCCAGCTCTAGTATTCAGTGATTTAGAAGCCATAAGTTCTATGGGAACAATCCATACAACAAATTAATCAGGCAATTCCTACAAAATACACTCAAGAAGAAAAAATCATATTTTTCCTATTTTCCCTAAGTGGGATCTCATATGTTGAAGATAAACACTGAAAGGGAATCTATCACAAAAACCTGTTCTATAATTTATTTATGCTAAAAAATCTATTATATATTTGTAAGAAATAATAAATAAATAAAAATTCCAATGTGTGAAATATTATAAATAAATATTAGATTTTACCATATTTACCATATTTGGTCACCAGGGGGAGCTCTGCTGGCCAAATGAGGCTTTGAGCAACCTATAAGTAGGCATGCTGCAAAAAAGTGGGTGGTACCAATGACATCACCAATTCACACCTTCAGCGGTGACATCACTGCTTCAGCAAGATAAGATGAGACAATGGCTTTGTTACAAAAACACAGATCTCTGCTCCTCAGGCTCCTCCCCCACTGGTCACATGGCCGATTACATCACTAAGATCCTACAGCCCCAAGAACCTCCATCTACTCTTTTTCTGAGTCCTGGGCCGCTCACCCCAGCAGTACACTCAGCAAAAATTGTCTGCACTGCTGGGGTGAGCTGCCATAGAATTTAGAACAGGCAGCCTAATGAAGACAAGGACACTGCTGCAGGAGTGAGGAGCAGGCACAGTGGGCTTCCCCCAGCAGCAAGGAGGGAGGACCTGGCTGTGTGTTACTGGTGTCATCACAGGGGCGGGCTCACATCTTCCATTCATTCTCTATAGGGTCGGCAGCGACTGAGGAAACCTATGTACATGCCTGCCGTAAGTGAGGTTTCATTGTGTTGTAAACCCAGACTGTCACACTTTACTTCCAACATGGCAGCCCCCATGTAAGGCAAGAAAACTGAATAAAAAAAAAACATTTACACAATTTGAAAAATACATTATGTTAAAACCTGCTTTTGTTATGTTGTAAAACATATCAAAATTTTTTTCTTCGCGATAGTGTCCCTTTAAGGTCCCTTTACATGGAACTAAATGAAAAGAGTAAGAAAAGGTGGGATGGCACTACACCAACAATCCTGTAAACAATACCGGTCTGAAGGACATCGCAAGAAGGAAATCATGTATACCGGTGGTGCTCAGCTTCCATAAAAAAGTTCAGGCAAAAGCACAGCAATCACGTAGAGAAGAAAAAGCGGCAACTCACCTAAGGTATCTTCTAATTTATTTACGTGGCAAAACACTTACAATGAAAGTGCATGGGGGCGGACGGACAGTATCACACCTCGCGGCAGGCGACGGTCGTTTTGCGTGAAGTCGCGCTTCGTCAGGCCTGTGACGAAGCGCGACTTCGCGCGAAACGGCCGCTCCTTTACATGGAACTATTATCAGACAAATTATCGGGAATGAATATTCGCGTGAATACTCTTTCCTGATAATCGGCCTATATAGAGATGCCGCAGATCACCTAATGAATGAGAATTGTTCATCAGGTGAGACCACCATTTATGCTGATAAGTAAATCATTGTTTCAGGGCAGCAGAATGATCTTTGTAAACAGCGATCTGCTGCACAGACACGATGAACCTAGAGCAGGGGCGTAGCTATAGGGGAAGCGGCTGCTTTGGGGCCAAAACTCAGAAGGGCCTACGCAGGAGGAGGACTAAAAAATTTTATTGTCAGGGCCCCTGACTCGGGAGAAGGGGGTTGCAAAGAAGTTCTTGGGGGATTCAAAAGTTTGCTGTGGGGCCCAGTCATTTCTAGTTACGTCACTGACCTGGAGCAATCACTTGTCTCCATATACCCCCAAATACAGCTCTCACCTCCTGTGACAAGCAGGTAATTATAAGGGAGGAATGCTTCCTTCCCAATAGTTGCCTGCTCAGATGGCGCATGTAAATATCCCATAACAATATGTGTTTACTCATTATCAGCAAGTTTGGTAAAGTTAAATTCACATGGGTTGATCAATTGTATAATGAACAATAAGATATCATATATATATATATATATATATATATATATATATATATATATATATATACATTGTAAAAACTGGTGCCACAGAGTGCCCAATTAATACCATGCAGTAATCTAAAACAATTCTAAATCATCTCTACCAGATACAACTATACAGTTATCATTCAAAAGCTGCTTGTCAATTCCTGGTGGTCTAGGTTTTTTAACAGTTCATATTACTGGTAGTCTACTGTGATATAGATCATGTCTCTGATAGTTAACTATATTATTGAGTTTAACATCACTGGTGGTACATGTTATTATTATTTAATTTCCTTGGTGCTCTATGATGTTTGAATGCATGTTATTTTGATACATTAACTTCAATCTGTGGGCCCATATAAACACAGTGAGACAACATTTTTAAAGTTTTTTCTGATGTTTTAAAACTTAACAAAAATAAAAACTTAGATAAAAACATTTTTTCTTTGCATTGCCATATTCTGAACTTTTTTATATTTATGTCTCTGGAGCCGTATGAGGGTTTAGTTTTTGCAAGGCAATCTCTAGTTTTTCATTGATAACTTTTTTTGGGGTGTGTATGATTCAAATTTCTTGGGAGGTGAAGCAAAGAATTAAAAAAAATGCCCCAGCACTTCCTTTCTTAAAATAAATGTCTCTCTGTGTCTCAGGAGGTCATCCATGCCTGTCCTTTTCCTCACTGTCCTGTATCTAACTGTAGCCAAGTAGCCAGAGTCTCCAAGGTGTATCCTATCTGCAGTAGAATAAAAGGTTCAATAAGTTCCCTTGGATAAGTTCCACCCCTCTGATGTAACCAATCAGGAGCTGAAGGCATGAATATCAACATTTAATTGTGCGGGTCTGACACCAGTTACTGCCACTGATCAGCTGTTTGAAGAGGCTATGGTGCTCTGGTAAGTGCTGCAGCCTCCTCAAAGTGTTCCAACCACAGCACCATACCTTGTATAGCTGTAGTGATTGGCATTGCAGACCAGGTCCATTCACTTGAATAAGACTGTGTTTCACATAGGCCATGACAGATGAATGTGATGTTCCTGGCCTAGGAAGAAGCACAGCGATTAGGAGAGTGTCTTCAAATAGCTGATCAATGGGAGTACTGGAAATCGGATCCTCATTGATAAGGGTTGTTTTGAGGATATGTCATCAATACTATACTCCACAAAAAACCCTTTAAAAGACTGTTAAACATATACAACATACAATATACAGTAATGATCAATAATAATATATACAAACTTACAACTTGTCATGGCAAATATATTTAGTAAAAAATACAGATCTGAAAAATCACAGTAGAATGAGCACAGGATAATAAGCCTGGAACAACAATTGGAATTTTTTTTTTTGGGGGGGAAATGGCATGAAATATTTATTTTAAACTAGGACCACACAAATTGAGCACCGTAGATGGCAGTTTATGAGTTTGAATATGTAGAAAGAGTTTAAACAAAGTTACTCCAGAACCTGTTTATCCCACACACATAATGTAAATGCTTTCACTGGAGACAAAATGCCAACAAGACATCTGTCAAGTATCTCATGTGGATTACTTCTAAATACGACTACCTCATACTGTAAGTACTTAAAATACTAACGCCACCATATCTGGAGCAAACAATATTTATATACAGTGAAAATTCTTTGAGAAAAGCACCTAAAAATTATTATCAATTAACCAAGGATTCTTCAGTACTGATAGAGAAATCAAAATATAATTTACTACTAGCTGGAAAAGAAATAGGGTTTTAGTTAAATTTACAATTTTTAGATGGGAAGAACAACAGAAGGACTGTACCTGAGCCCAAAGGTATAGTTTTCAGGCTCGTCATTAATCTCTGTTGCAAATTGTCTTCAACCTTTCAGGTGTAAATGATCATTCTCAGTGTCCATGCTATCAACTATTTTCCAAATAATATGGAATTGGACATAGGATATTGTTTCTAAAAGCCCCTTTAAATGACTCAATTTAACAAGCAATTGTCAGGAAGCAAGTGTTCCTTCTTGACAATCGCCTGCTCGTCAGTGGAGGAGACCTCTGCATTAAAATTCAGCGATCTCCTCCACCGTATGATTCTCATTGTTTGCCTCAGCAGTATGCTGTTTAGATCTGTTGCTGGACCGGCAGACGAGGATTTAGGACTCCACACCAATGGTTCTATTACATGAGGAACAAACGTTTCAGTTTTGGGTAACTGGGTAATCGGTGGCAACTAGAGATGAGCGAGCACTAAAATGCTCGGGTGCTTGTTATTCGAGTCAAACTTTTCCCGATGCTCGGGTGCTCGTTTTGAATAACGAACCACATTGAAGTCAATGGGAGACTCGAGCATTTTTGCAGGGGACCAAGGCTCTGCCTACGGAAGGTTGGGTGAAAACCTGGAAACATCAGAAAATGATGGAAACACCACGGAAATGGACAGGAAACTGCAGGGGCAGCATGCATGGATGCCTCTGAGGATGCCTAATCCCACCATTACCCCAAATTCTCCTAGTGGGGCATGTGTGGTATCGATTCTTCTCAGTTTAAAATCGTATATGTCCCCTATCTTGGGACCATATATTTCATGGATTTTTCGAACACGGAAAAGGAAAAATAGCTTGCTCTGGCCAGGGGAGTGTCTTTCCTACTGCAGCTAAGGGGACGTGTCCATGCTCTGCCTATCACAGGTCAGGAGCCAATTAAAAGAGGAACAAACAAAAATCAGTATAATATCTAATACGTCCCCTATCCGGGTAAATTGTTTGGAGAGAGGGCCTGTAGGTGGGGGGCAGGCTGGGGGGAAGGAGGTTGAGCTGAAAGAGCCAGAGGAGTGCCCCCTTGGCTAGCGTGTGTGGTGGTGACAACAGCCGGATGGAGTTCGAATAACGACGCAGGACCCCAACTTAAAAATTTAGCATCAACCGGTACAGTTGTAAATTATGAGCTCAATCAAGTGTGGCATGTGTTCTATGTATACTACTCAGTTTAATACCGTATATGGCACCTATCCGGAAAAATAGTTTGGAGAGAGAGAAAGAGAGGAAAAAGACATAAATTGTTTGGAGAGAGGGCCTGTAGGTGGGGGGCAGGCTAGGGGGAAGGAGGTTGAGCTGGAAGAGCCAGAGGAGTGCCCCCTTGGCTAGTGTGTGTGGTGGTGACAATAGCCGGATGGAGTTCGAATAACGACGCAGGACCCCAACTTAAAAATTTAGCATCAACCGGTACAGTTGTAAATTATGAGCTCGATCAAGTGTGGCATGTGTTCTATGTATACTACTCAGTTTAATACCGTATATGGCACCTATCCGGAAAAATAGTTTGGAGAAAGAGAAAGAGAGGAAAAAGACATAAATTGTTTGGAGAGAGGGCCTGTAGGTGGGGGGAAGGCTGGGGGGAAGGAGGTTGAGCTGGAAGAGCCAGAGGAGTGCCCCCTGGGCTAGCGTGTGTGGTGGTGACAACAGCCGGATGGAGTTCGAATAACGACGCAGGACCCCAACTTAAAAATTTAGCATCAACCGGTACAGTTGTAAATTATGAGCTTGATCAAGTGCGGCATGTGTTCTATGTATACTACTCAATTTAATACCGTATATGGCAGCTATCCGGAAAAATAGTTTGGAGAGAGAGAAAGAGAGGAAAAAGACGTAAATTGTTTGGAGAGAGGGCCTGTAGGTGGACCTCCGGAAAAATTGTTTAGAGAGAGGGCCTGTAGGTGGACCTCCGGATAAATTGTTTGGAGAGAGGGCCTGTAGGTGGACCTCTGGAAAAATTGTTTGGAGAGAGGGCCTGTAGGTGGATCTCTGGAAAAATTGTTTGGAGAGAGGGCCTGTAGGTGGACCTCTGGAAAAATTGTTTGGAGAGAGGGCCTGTAGGTGGACCTCTGGAAAAATTGTTTGGAGAGAGGGCCTGTAGGTGGACCTCTGGAAAAATTGTTTGGAGAGAGGGCCTGTAGGTGGACCTCTGGAAAAATTGTTTGGAGAGAGGGCCTGTAGGTGGACCTCTGGAAAAATTGTTTGGAGAGAGGGCCTGTAGGTGGACCGCCAGAAAAATTGTTTGGAGAGAGGGCCTATAGGTGGACCTCTGGAAAAATTGTTTGGAGAGAGGGCCTGTAGGTGGACCTCCAGAAAAATTATTTAGAGAGAGGGCCTGTAGGGGGCCCTCCGGAAAAATTGTTTAAAGAGAGGGCCTGTAGGGGGCCCTCCTGAAAAAATGTGGTAAAAGAGTGCCAGTTGGACCTCTAAAAAATGGCGTTTTTTTGGTCAGCGTTAGACAAAGACGAGGAGGAGGAGTAGGAGGAGTAGGAGTAGAGGAGAAGAGGAATCGGATACATAAGTAATGTAAATATTTAGCTGCTTTCCCCCGGAGGAGATTTGAATTCCGGTGAAATCCAGGCTTTGTTCATTTTAATAAGCGTCAGCCTGTCATCGCTGTCAGTTGACAGGCGTGTACGCTTATCGGTGATGATGCCACCAGCTGCACTGAATACCCGCTCTGACAGCACGCTAGCGGCAGGGCAGGCCAGCACCTCCAAGGCGTACAGCGCCAGTTCAGGCCACGTGTCCAGCTTTGAAACCCAGTAGTTGTATGGAGCAGAGTGATCGCTACGGACGTTGGTATGGTCAGCTAGTTACTCCCTCACCATCTTTCTGTACAGCTCCCCCTATTCTGCCTAGACTGGGGACAGGTGACAGTGTCTTGCTGGGGTGACATAAAAGTGGCAAAGGCCTTGGAGAGCGTTCCCCTGCCAGTGCTGGACAAGCTGCATGCTCGCCTCCTCTCCCCTGCTACTTGGCCCACAGAACCATGCCCTCTGCCGCTAGTGGCGTCAGATGGGAAGGATTGTTTCAGCTTGTGCACCAGGGCCTGTTGATATCTATTCACTCTCAGACTCCTTTCCTCTGCAGGGATGAGAGTGGAAAGGTTCTGCTTGTACCGTGGGTCCAGGAGAGTGAACACCCAGTAATCGGTGTTTGAAAAAATGCTTCTGACACGAGGGTCACGGGATAGGCAGCCTAACATGAAGTCTGCCATGTGCGCCAGAGTCCCAACATGCAAGAATTCCCTCTCCTCACTGGCCTGACTCTCCATTTCCTCCTCCTCCTCCTCCTCCTCTTCAGCCCATACACGCTCAAGAGTTAAGAAGGACTGAGCACTGGTACCCTCTTCTGTCTCGCAGACATTCTCCTCCTAATCCTCATCCCCCTCCTCCGATACGCGCTAAGAAACAGACCGGAGGGTGCTCTGGCTATCAAGCGACGTATCTTTCTCCACCGTTTCTTGTGACAAGCGCAAAGCATCCGACTTCATGCTGAGCAGTGAGTTTTTCAACAGGCAAAGCAACGGGATGGTGAGGCTGATAATGGCGGCATCGCCGCTGACCATCTGTGTTGACTCCTCAAAGTTGCTCAACACCTGGCAGATATCAGACATCCACGTCCACTCCTCATTGTAGACTTGAGGAATCTGACTGACCTGACTACCAGTTCTGGTGGAAGTTGACATCTGGCAGTCTACAATCGCTCTGCGCTGCTGGTAAACTCTGGATAACATGTTTAATGTGGAATTCCATCTCGTGGGCATGTCGCACAACAGTCGGTGAGCGGGCAGTTGTAGGCGGCGCTGCGCTGCCCTGAGAGTGGCAGCATCTGTGGTCGACTTGCGGAAATGCGCACAGATGCGGCGCACCATGGTGAGCAATTCAGACAGATTGGGGTATGTCTTGAGGAACCGCTGAACTACTAGATTGAACACTTGGGCCAGGCATGGCACATGTGTCAGTCTGCCGAGTTGCAGAGCAGCCACCAGGTTACGCCCGTTGTCACACACAACCATGCCTGGCTTGAGGTTCAGCGGTGCCAGCCACAGATGGGTCTGCGCCATGATGCCCTGTAACAGCTCTTGGGCGGTGTGCCTTTTGTCACCTAAGCTCAGCAGTTTGAGCATCGCCTGCTGGAGCTTACCCACTGCATTGCTGCTACACCTAGAGCTACCGACTGAAGGCGCCGTGCCCACAGATGGTAATTTGGTGGAGGAGGAGGGGTCGGAGGAGGAGGCATAGTACGTCTGAGAGACCGTGACCGAGGTAGGCCCCGCAATCCTCGGTGTGGGAAGTACATGAGCGGCACCAGGGTCAGTCTCGGACCCAGCCTCCACCAAGTTAACCCAATGTGCCGTCAGTGAGATATAGTGTCCCTGCCTGGCAGCACTTGTCCACGTGTCCGTGGTTAGGTGGACCTTCTCAGAAACAGCGTTGGTCAGGGCACGGATGATGTTCTGTGACACATGCTGGTGTAGGGCTGGGACGGCACATCGGGAAAAATAGTGGCGGCTGGGGACCGAATACCGAGGGGCAGCCACCGCCATGAGATTGCGAAAGGCCTCGATCTCTACCAGCCTATAGGGCAGCATCTCCAGGCTAAGCAATTTGGAGATGTGGACGTTAAGGGCTTGGGCATGTGGGTGGGTGGAACTGTTTTTCCTCTTGCGCTCCAGTGTCTGCTGTAAAGACAGCTGAACGCTGCGCTGGGACACATTGGTGAACACTGTGGAGAATCGTGGAGGCGAAGGTGTGGTTTTCTGGCGGGAGGCGCTCGTGCCAGGGTTCTGGGCAGGGGGTTGACTAGCACAGGCAGCGAGTGACACAGGGGAAGGAGCAGTGGTGTGACCCACAGGAGGTGGTGAACAGCCTTGGTTCCATTGAGTGGGGTGTTTAGCATTCATATCCCTTCGCATGCTGGTGGTGGTTAGGCTAGTAGTGGTGGCACCCCTGCTGATCCTGGTGTGGCACAGGTTGCACACCACAGTCCGTCAGTCATCCTCACTTTCTTTAAAGAACCTCCAGACTTGCGAACATCTAGGCCTCGCTACGGGAGCTTCACTACGTGAAACAGTTGCTGCTGATGCACCAGCTCTGGCCCTGCTTCTCCCTCTGGCCACACCACTGCCTCTTCCAACCTGTTCTGGTGCAGCACTCGCCTCCACCTCAGAAGCTCTGTCTTCACTCGGCTTATCAACCCAGCTTGGGTCAGTCACCTCGTCATCCTCCGATTCCTCAGTCTGCTTCCCCCTCGGACTTCCTGCCTTGACAACAACTTCACCACTGTCTGACAACCATGTCTCCTCATCGTCCGACACCTCTTTACAAACTTCTTCCACTAACTCAACATTGTCATCATCATCATCACCCACAGACTGCGACAGTTGGAAAACTTGGGCATCGGGAACGAGGTCAACAGCAACCTGAGAAGTGGTTTGTGACTCTGGGAAGGGTCCAGAAAACAGTCCCTGAGAGTATGCCGGATCGCATTCCAAATTTTCCTGGGAGGGGGCAGACTGGGGGGAAGGAGGTTGAGGTGGAGGAGCCAGAGGAGTGCTCCCTTGGGTAATGTGGGTGGACTGCGTGGAAGACTGACTGGTGGACAAATTACTTGAAGCATTGTCCGCAATCCACGACATCAGCTGTTCGCACTGTTGTGGTTTCAACAGTCCTCTACCACGTGTCCCTGTAAGTTGAGACATGAATCTAGGGAGTGTAGCTTTGCAGCGTTCCCCTGCTCTCTCATCAGCAGGTGCTGTCTCACCCTGCCCAGGACCACGGCCTCTGCCCCCTGCAGTAATTGAATGCCCACGCCCTCGTCCTCGACCCTTAGCCCTGGGGTTCAACATTTTCCGTATATAAGTGTATTATATAAAAAAAATAAAATAAATGGGCCTGCTGTACTGAAACCCACAAACTTGTTCAGTCTGAACAAATGAATATATAGGTGGATAAGTTAGTTCAAAATTACGTATGTTATTACGTACCGTGCAGTATGGAGCAATTACACGGAAACTATTAGATTAGGCAGACTTGGTCTGCTTAGTTGCAACCCAGACAAAAGTCGCACAGAGATTTTTGTGATCTAGCTGTATGAGTGAGAGCAAAAGACCTTGTTTAATTAAGTGACGTACAGAATGTGTCACCTGGACAGAAAATACGGATTGTACTGAGTGGACAGCTGAACTGTGACACACAGAATGGTTCCACGCAGCTGTGTGAAATGGATTTGTATCACTGAGATAAAAAAACAAAAAAACAATTTTTTTATATATTTTTTTTTATATTTTTTTTTTAGTTTTTTTTTTTTTTTAACGTGACGTGCAGAAACTATCAGAGACCTAACTCAGCCCCAGCTGACGGTGGCTATTTTGACTGCAACCCAGACAAATGTCGCACAGAGATTTTTGTGATCTAGCTGTATACGTGAGAGCAAAAGACCTGGTTTAATTAAGTGACGTACAGAATGTGTCAACTAGACAGAAAATACGGATTGTAGTGAGTGGACAGCTGAACTGTGACACACAGAATGGTTCCACACAGCTGTGTGAAATGGATTTGTATCACTGAGAAAAAACAACAAAAAAACTATTTTTTTTATATATTTTTTTTTTATATTTTTTTTTAGTTTTGGTTTTTTTTTAACGTGACGTGCAGAAACTATCAGAGACCTAACTCAGCCCCGGCTGACGGTGGCTATTTTGACTGCAACCCAGACAAATGTCGCACAGAGATTTTTGTGATCTAGCTGTATACGTGAGAGCAAAAGACCTGGTTTAATTAAGTGACGTACAGAATGTGTCACCTGGACAGAAAACACGGATTGTAGTGAGTGGACAGCTGAACTGTGACACACAGAATGGTTCCACGCAGCTGTGTGAAATGGATTTGTATCACTGAGAAAAAACAACAAAAAAACTATTTTTTGTATCTTTTTTTTAATATTTTTTTTTAGTTTTTTTTTTTTAACATGACGTGCAGAAACTATCAGAGACCTAACTCAGCCCCGGCTGATGGTGGCTATTTTGACTGCAACCCAGACAAATGTCGCACAGAGATTTTTGTGATCTAGCTGTATACGTGAGAGCAAAAGACCTGGTTTAATTAAGTGACGTACAGAATGTGTCAACTGGACAGAAAACACAGATTGTAGTGAGTGGACAGCTGAACTGTGACACACAGAATGGTTCCATGCAGCTGTGTGAAATGGATTTGTATCACTGAACTAAAACAACAAAAAAACTATTTTTTTTAATATCTTTTTTTTATATTTTTTTTTAGTTTTTTTTTTTTTTTAAAGTGACATGCAGAAACTATCAGAGACCTAACTCAGCCCCGGCTGACGGTGGCTATTTTGACTGCAACCCAGACAAATGTCGCACAGAGATTTTTGTGATCTAGCTGTATGAGTGAGATCAAAAGACCTGGTTTAATTAAGTGACGTACAGAATGTGTCAACTGGACAGAAAATACGGATTGTAGTGAGTGGACAGCTGAACTGTGACACACAGAATGGTTCCACACTGCTGTATGAAATGGATTTGTATCACTGAGATAGAACAATAAAAAAAGAGGGTTATATATGGCAATAGCTGCACTACTAGTGCCAGCCAGCCAGCCAAGCCAGGAGACAAAAAAAAAATTTCTTGTAGCCCTTAGAAGGGCTGTTGGGTTCTTGTGAGATCACTCCTGCCTAACAAAGAACTAAATGCAGGCCCTAACACTCTCCCTGAAACGCAGCAGCTCTATCCCTAACGACATCCAGACAGCATCGGAGCCGAGCACCGCGGCCAGTCACTAGTATATTCCAGGGTCACCTGATCAGGCCAGCCAACCCCTGCTATCGACATGTAAGGGCCCCACGTGATGCTGGGTTTACCGCAGAGTCTCCTGGCTTGTGATTGGCTGAGTTTATAGGCGCCAAAAATGCACAATGCGGAAGTTGCCATTTCCTCGAGCATGGCGAGATACTCGTCCGAGCAGCGAGCACTTACGAGTACCGTAATACTCGAACGAGCACCAAGCTCGGACGAGTATGCTCGCTCATCTCTAGTGGCAACTTTACTCCGCCAGATAATCGCTAATTAGTGTTTGTGCAAATTGTTAATCTGCCAGGACAACGGGTAGTGTAAACACTCTTTATGCCTGTGATGGCTAACCTCTAGCACTCCAGCTGTGCTAAACCTATGACTCCCAAGTTGCACACTTGCTTGGCTGTTCTCAGAACTCCATAGAAAGAAATGGAGCATGCTGGGAGTCGTAATTTCATCACAGCTGGAGTGCCGAAGGTTAGCCATCACTGCTTTAGGGAGTCTGGCATTGCCTTCACTGATTAAACAGTGTTGCATGGACACACTCTATTGATAAGCAGAATGCTAAAACCTAGATGCAGTTTATTCATACATTTGCAGGAATACTAGCACTGCGGCCACACATTGATGGGTTCCCAAAAAGATACTTCTTTATTGATTTCATCAGAAATAGAAGAACTGAAAAGTTATGTTTAACTATTTCAGTAGCTGACAGCTTGGCTACTTCTTCTCTTGTCTGGCTGAATTGCTCTTTTAAAAGTATTTTTCCTTGAGTGCATCCATAAACTGTAGAGTATGTGATATTCAGAATGCTGAGTAAACTTGGAAAATTGCTGGATCTAGAGGAACCAAAAGGAAACCTAATCTTCTGTTTAATACTTGTTGTCTACATTGGAATCAGAACTCCATTGTTCACATGACACTTTGCTGACTGTATAAGTGCCACCCAATTTCTTGCGTTTCATAGGCATAGTCATATGTTTCTTCATATTTTAAACATATTCTATTTTTGTTATTGGCACTTCTTGTATACAGGATTTTTGCTGTAAGCTTCCATTTTTTTCTTCCACAGGCAAACTTCCTACTGAAGCCTTATAAAACATGTCCATCTGTTTTAAGGTCATCTCCTATATGCATTAGGATAGAAACTGCACTGTCAGTTATGCTGTGTGCTAACTCAGCTTACCATATAAAATGCTGACTGAGCCACTTACTATAGAGGGCATCTGTTGATTTTACCTTATACGGTACATATTATCAGCAGTATAATACATCACAATTTTTACTGTGGATTAAGAGAACTGGTAAAGAACAAAATAGACAAAGGTTTATAAAAAAATAGAATTATATCTTAGAGTAACTTTTAAGATAATTTAAATGAATTGTACTAGCATACCGTAAAATAATTAATATATCACATTGTGTGAGTGGAAATAGTTCCATCTATGGTCAGGATGGGGTACAGTAGGCAGCTGCCTGAGACATCAGGATGGAATGGGGATGCAATCTATGAATGAAAAAGAATATACAGTATAATCTGCCATCATTATATTACAGAGCAGGAGGAGCTGAGCAGATTGTTTTGTGGTAAAATATTCAGTAAAATGTGTAATTTCCATTCCTATTCATTCTGGGCTTTGAAGTCCAGGAACTGGTTCTATCAGTGATTGACAGCTATCTCTGTATACACTGTCATAGAGGGAATGCTGTCAGTCACTGATAGGACCTCCTTTTTGACTTCAAAGCTCAAAATGAGTAGACATATAAATAATTTACAACTTTTACAGAATCCTTTTCTATAAAACTATATATCAATCTGCTCAGCTATTCCTGCTCTATAACATGGCGCTGGCAGATTGCACTGCATTTTATGGTGGCAGGTTCCCTTTAAATTTCTTTGTGCGACCAACTGCTTTAATGCATTGTTTAAGGAATCTATAGCTAAGGAATTAAAGTGTCACTGTACTTTATAAAACATATCATAGTGAGATATCAAATGTTTCCTTCAGTGGGGGTCAGTACTGAGACCTCCATGATCGCTAGAGCAAGGAGAAATAGGGGCTCTCCGCAGGAGACAGACTTGAGACGGACACATAGACTTTCTGTTAAGCCCTATCTCATGCAGCGATTAGAGAAAGCACTCTATCTAAGAACTTCTCTCTCCTCATTCTAGTGATCGATGGAAGTTAGAGCAATGAGACCCCACCAACCAAAACCTTTAATGTTACTATGACATAAATTTTTTACTTTTTTAAAGCACATTATTGAATATTTAACATTGTTCATGCTGATCAGCACGTGAATGGGGTGCACATATGAAACCCTTGCCTTTAGAACCAAGAGAAATTGCTCTACCTGTGGTTCCACCTCACGTTATCATGTTATCATTGCCTAGGCCAGGCATCCCCAAACTGCGGCCCTCCAGCTGTTGTAAAACCACAACTCCCACCATGCCCTGCTGTAGGCTGATAGCTGTAGGCCGTCCGGGCATGCTGGGAGTTGTAGTTTTGCAACATCTGGAGGGCCACAGTTTGGGGATGCCTGGCCTAGGCCATACAGCATTAGATCACGTCACCAGTAAAGCATCGGGTAGCATGTAAAAAGAACACATTATTTGAACATAACCCTGCAATTTGTCTTGGACAGGTCATGGCCTGAACCAATGACTACCAGTGCTATCCAAAGGCATATTTTTGACACAGCGTATTAGTAAATTATAAAAGTCATTTTCTGATATACTTTGTGTTTCATCTTTCAAGATATATGATTTGTTGAACATTCATTGGTTAAAATAAAACCCAACCTGACTCAATACTTCTTACAAGCTGGGAGTTTGCTACGATTAAATCCAATCTATATACTGTAACTATCTGTGAACTAAACACATCAGCAGCATAAATGTCCCTATGGCCAGGATGGTTCACTAGTAAATATCAACCTGGAGACCAATTTGCTTAGCTCACAAAAATTGCCTACAATGGATGAAGTGTTGGGTACCTCTCACAGCTTTGAGAAGTATTAGGTCTATAGCGGCTTCTGGAATGCTTACATTCAATAACTGCAAGCACAGGGTTACAAAGGGTGAAGTGAAACACAAACTAAATATATGTTTTATATTGTATCCAATAGTTATCCAACCACTATAAAGATGCCCAGACCCCTCATATAGGTTATACTTTCCCTGCTCCCTGGCACCAGTGTCGCTTCTGATCCACGCACAGTTGCCACCGCATCTCCTCATTTCTCATCGTGTGTATCAAAACATCCGGCGACCGGGATGGGGGAAGAAGAAGGGACAGCCAATAGCAGACTGCGATGGGGACAAGCCTCCCTAGTGTAATCCGCAATGTTAGGGAGGCTTGTCCCCATCGTGGCCTGCTATTGGCAATCCCTCCCCCTACCCCAATCGCTGGATGTTTGGATCCGCACGATGGGGATGTAGCGCCGGCCATGCGGGGTTAATATAACCTTTATGAGGGGTCCAGGCATTAGGGGGTTATTATTGAGGTTGGATAACTTCTTTAAGTTTTTTCATCAAAGTTTCTTTGAAATGCTGGTGTCTCTACTGCTGATGTCATACATGGATACATGTGTTTTTCTTATGTTATTATTATTATTATTATTATTATTATTATTATTTGTTATCATTATGTGTTGTTTTTGAATGCTTAAGGCAGCTAATAGTCTTGACCCCAGTAGATTAACCAAGGATGGGTCAGTTTTCTTTATTTCTGTTCCTGTTGCTCACCTTTCTGTGGAAGTAAACCACAAAGCTTAGCTCATTAATCTTTTAACGTTTTTGTAACCAACTGTAAACAAATCCACTTCTTCAATTATTAACAAGTCTTTCTAGACCCTTACACTACAATAAGCCAAGAAAGGACACAGGCATGATAACAAACATCCTATTACTAAGATTAATGCAGCATTTTGTCTGTCACATGCTCAGATTGTAAATCAATAATTTTCTATTTGGCTGCTCAGATATCAAAAAGAAATATGCTCTATATTGTATCCAGTAGTTTTTGTGGCATGAACCCAATATCCTCATTGCGTTTAGAGTGTGCACTTGAGAGGAAAGAGATAGCCACACATAAATCTGCTTCAAGCATCTCTTGCCCTCTCAAACACAACAAATTCCTTCAAGGCTCAGGAAAGTGTCATCACAGTTCATTGCTCAAGGACATGTAAGTGGCAGTCTGCCTGCATTTACAGCAGTATCATTCAGTTCAATCTTAGCATCCTCATTGGGAAAATGCTGGATTGAGAGAGATGCAAGCATTTTCTACATGCTAATGTACAAAGAGGTCTGCACTGAAAAATCACATCTTAGACTACGGTATATTTTAGTATCTTTATTTGTACATATGTGTATTATGTGATAGATAGATAGATAGATAGATAGATAGATAGATAGATAGAAACAGCTGAGCAGGAACTTCTCTATCTGTGCAAAGTATAGAAGAAATCATAGCAGCTAGTCTCCACCCACTATCTCAGAGAAAACCAACAATTATACACGTTATATAATTGACAGAAACAGTGCTGCTCGTTATGTATATGTGCACTTTAATCAGTGGGGTACTCTTCTGGTGAGTCTGATCTGTATGCACTTGTAAAGAAAAGCTACAATTCAAGACACTGAATTACATATCATCCTGATGGAGCCCCCCAATGAAGACATTCTAGTGACATTTTGCTTCTCTGTAGTAAAGAAACAGTATGGGTGGCATATTGGCAAACTATATGGATGGCATATTGCCAAAAAGCTTCTGATAAACAAACACAAAAACAAACAAAAAAAACACTACACTAAGTTTCATTTTGCAGTCTTCATTCCTTCATCCATTTGCAGACACTCTCATATTCAGTTTACAATCTGCTTATACTTTCAAATTTTTTTTAATGTGATTATATCCCTCCTGGTAATATATGATTCATGTGAGGTCTGTGTGTCCAGGATGCTGCAGCATTCACTAGCTCTCAATAATCAGCCCAGTTTTTCCACCTTATCTGCACCCTGTTTGATCATTCCAGTTTTGGACTGAGTACACTGGGACCACAAGAGGATACATTTCTGATGCTTCTTGCAGTGCAGTCATCACTCTATGCAGCCCAAATATTTCTAAGTACACATAAGTAATACTGCCTCATATGCTGTATACATAAATATTCCAGTCAAGTAAAGTACATAAAGAATGCTGAGCCCACAGCACAGTGTCCATCCAATGGACACATTGATCCTTCGTTCTCAGTCTGAGTGCTGTGGATCTTCTTAAGAACATACTGTATTTTGGTTGCCAGTCCTGTCTGCCCACTGAGCAAATACACTGATACGGTAGTATAGACGTGATGATGTCATATATAGTAACTAATGAGATCTAAAACTATAGTATCTCAAATAATACAAATGAACAATGGTAAACATCCCCATATTGTGATCAAATAATAGCATCGTGATATAACTGTATGCAGCCATGTACACATGCCTATACATTTGTGCACATGTATGCATACCGATACACATACATGTATCTATACATACACATATGCACACACATACATTTATTTATACCATATACACATAAGTGCCCATATATACCCTGTATACATTTATATATAGGCTGAGGATAATCAGGTCCTCCAAAACATCTACAGGTCTACAGTGGAGAGCATCCTGAACTGCTCCATTAAGGATGGGTATGGCAGTTTGTTGCTGTTGAACATAAGGCCCTGCAGAGGGTGGTGAAAACTGCCCAGCGTATCATAGCACCTGGTCTATCACCTGTACCAGACATTTACAATGAGATGTTTGAGGGAAAACCTGAAACATTTCCTCTCACCATACACAACCCAGCCACTTTTAATTTCAGCCTCTGCCATCTGGTGGTTGGGACTTAGTCTCATCTTGCCTTAGTAACTGCGAGATGAAACAACCCCTTAAGTGACACTAACTGTCCTCACTTTTCATTCCTTGACCTTACACAACTCATGTAACAATGTATTTTAAAGATGAATTAATAAAGATGAAATTTTTATGGACGTTTTAGCATAATCGACTCCATTGACTTGTAAGGTTACTTTTAGAGATGAGCGAATCAAATCCCACCAAGTGGAATTCGATCCGAATTTCAGGATAAATTCGATTCACCTAGAAGCCGAATTTCCTCGCGCTTCGTGTCAGTGAATCGATTTAACCTGAAATAGTGTAAAAAACAAAAAAATCCACACTTACCTCCTCCATTTGCTCGCGATGGGCCGGCCGCCGCCATCTTGATTGAAGATCTCGGGCAAAATCCCATGCGTGGTGACGTATGACGTCACCACGCTGGACGGCGTGATGACGTAATCTCGCGCCGTGCGAGATTTCGCTCCAGATCTTCAAGCAAGATGGAGGCGGCCAGCCCGTCGCAAGCAAATGGAGGAGGTAAGTATGATTTGAATTTTTTTTAATGTTAATTTTACACTTTTTTTGCACTCAGATGCCGCGATCAGCATGTATAAACGTGGCATCTGAGGGGTACAATGACGTGGGCGGCACCATCGCAACTCCCTATCATTGCAACCACTACTTACAAAAAAATGCACTTCGTGGCAAAGTAATTAGTCACAAAGCGATTTTTTTTTTAAATTCAGTGAATCAGCCGAATAGAACTTTTTAAAAGTTTGCTCATCTCTAGTTCCTTTGACGTTATGCTGATTACAATCTGATGATTAAGAAATGTTGCTTTTGCTTACAAATGACTAAAGAAACATTTATCTTTTTAGGCTGCTTTAATATGTAATTTGAGTTAATTTAAAAGAGTGTTGTAAGATTTTGTTATTGATTGCCTATCCTTAGGATAGACCATAAATATCTGATTGGTGAGGGTCTGACACGCCACACCCCAGTGTAGCCCTGATGATGGAAGTCTTCTACAGAGCTAAACGGCTCCATCCACTGTAGCGGCACTGAAGTTAAAAGCTACATCCAACACACAATGGATGGATCTGTGTGGAGTTGTTGAACCCCCACAAATCAGATATTGATGGCCTATCATAAGGATAGGCAACCAAAAACATAATTCTGGACCACCCCTTTAACTTCTCATTAGAGATGAGCGAGTAGTGAAATATTCGAAAGTTCGAAATTCGATTCGAATAGACCGCGAAATTCGACTATTCGACCGAATATCGAATCCCATTAAAGTCTATGGGAAAAAAATGCTCGCCACTTGGAAATCTCAATTCGACCACTTGGAGGTCACCAAGTCCACCCTGGAACCTCAGAAAAGGATGCCAACACTGCTGGAATGCAACTGGGACAGCAGGGGAAGCATGTCTGGGTGCATATAACGCGCCCAAGTCGCACTATTACGCCACTATCACAGCCTCTCAACAATACACTCCAAAGACAATCTAATCTCTCTGTAAAGTGAGACCATACAAGGAAACCTTCTTTCCTCTACATTGCCATGGACCCCAAGCCAAACTAGACAAAAAGAAGATGAAATTCTGCACCCCTTAAAATCACGTTGCCTATGACAACCACAGATGGCATAGGCAAGGGGGAAAGCAAATAGACCCCACCCCTAATTGTCATTGTGTGTGTGTGTGAAATGTGGTCAGACATGTCTTCTTTAAAATGTAAAAACAACTCAAACACATGCAGAAGCCTTAAAATGCCCAAATTGTTGGCGCTAGAGATATCAGTGACCCGACCTGGCCCAGTGTCATGTCTAGCAGGTAAAGCAGTGGGGATGTGGAGGGATGCGTAGGACCGCAAAAGGCAGGAAGAGGCCGTGGGCTGGCCAGAGGCTCATGGAAAATTTTGTGGAGGCCCAAGAGGTGAGACCTGTTAAAGATTTTGTGGAGGCCCAAGAGGTGAGACCTCTTAAAGATTTTGTGGAGGCCCAAGAGGTGAGACCTCTTAAAGATTTTGTGGAGGCCCAAGAGGTGAGACCTCTTTAAAATTATGTGGAGGCCCAAGAGGTGAGACCTCAAAGATTTTGTGGAGGCCCAAGAGGTGAGACCTCTTAAAGATTTTGTGGAGGCCCAAGAGGTGAGACCTCTTAAAGATTTTGTGGAGGCCCCAAGAGGTGAGACCTCTTTTAAAATTATGTGGAGGCCCAAGAAGTGAGACCTAAAAGATTTTGTGGAGGCCCAAGAGGTGAGACCTCTTAAAGATTTTGTGGAGGCCCAAGAGGTGAGACTCTTAAAGATTTTGTGGAGGCCCAAGAGGTGAGACTCTTAAACATTTTGTGGAGGCCCAAGAGGTGAGACCTCTTAAGATTTTGTGGAGGCCCAAGAGGTGAGACTCTTTAAATTATGAAACCTAGTGGAGGCCAAGAGGTGAGACCTTCTTAAAGAATTTTGTGGAGGCCCAAGAGGTGAGACCTCTTAAAAGATTTTGTGGAGGCCCAAGAGGTGAGACCTCTTAAAGATTTTGTGGAGGCCCAAGAGGTGAGACCTCTTAAAGATTTTGTGGAGCCCAAGAGGTGAGACCTCTTAAAAGATTTTGTGGAGGCCCAAGAGGTGAGACCTCTTTAAAATTATGTGGAGGCCCAAGAGGTGAGACCTCTTAAAGATTTTGTGGAGGCCCAAGAGGTGAGACTCTTAAAATTTTGTGGAGGCCCAAGAGGTGAGACCTCTTAAAATTTTGTGGAGGCCCAAGAGGTGAGACCTAGGCCCAAGAGGTGAGACCTCTTTAAAGATTTTGTGGAGGCCCAAGAGGTGAGACTCTTAAAGATTTTGTGGAGGCCCAAGAGGTGAGACCTCTTAAAAATTTGTGGAGGCCCAAGAGGTGAGACCTCTTAAAATTATGTGGAGGCCCAAGAGGTGAGACCTTAAAGATTTTGTGGAGGGCCAAGAGGTGAGACCTCTTAAAGATTTTGTGGAGGCCCAAGAGGTGAGACCTCTTAAAGATTTTGTGGAGGCCCAAGAGGTGAGACCTCTTAAAGATTTTGTGGAGGCCCAAGAGGTGAGACCTCTTAAAGATTTTGTGGAGGCCCAAGAGGTGAGACCTCTTAAAGATTTTGTGGAGGCCCAAGAGGTGAGACCTCTTTAAAGATTTTGTGGAGGCCCAAGAGGTGAGACCTCTTAAAGATTTTTGTGGAGGCCCAAGAGGTGAGACCTCTTAAAGATTTTGTGGAGGCCCAAGAGGTGAGACCTCTTAAAAATTTTGTGGAGGCCCAAGAGGTGAGACCTCTTAAAATTATGTGGAGGCCCAAGAGGTGAGACCTCTTAAAAATTATGTGGAGGCCCAAGAGGTGAGACCTCTTAAAGATTTTGTGGAGGCCCAAGAGGTGAGACCTCTTAAAAAATTATGTGGAGGCCCAAGAGGTGAGACCTCTTAAAAATTTTGTGGAGGCCCAAGAGGTGAGACCTCTTAAAAATTTTGTGGAGGCCCAAGAGGTGAGACCTCTTAAAAAGAGGTGAGACCTTTGTGGAGCCCAAGAGGTGAGACCTCTTAAAATTTTGTGGAGGCCCAAGAGGTGAGACCTCTTAAAAATTTTGTGGAGGCCCAAGAGGTGAGACCTCTTAAAACATTTTGTGGAGGCCCAAGAGGTGAGACCTCTTAAGATTTTGTGGAGGCCCAAGAGGGTGAGACCTCTTAAAGATTTTGTGGAGGCCCAGAGGTGAGACCTCTTAAAGATTTTGTGGAGGCCCAAGAGGTGAGACCTCTTAAAGATTTTGTGGAGGCCCAAAGAGGTGAGACCTCTTAAGATTTTGTGGAGGCCCAAGAGGTGAGACCTCTTTAAAATTATGTGGGGGCCCAAGAGGTGAGACCTCTTAAAGATTTTGTGGAGGCCCAAGAGGTGAGACCTCTTAAGATTTTGTGGAGGCCCAAGAGGTGAGACCTCTTAAAGATTTTGTGGAGGCCCAAGAGGTGAGACCTTTAAAGATTTTGTGGAGGCCCAAGAGGTGAGACCTCTTTAAAATTATGTGGAGGCCCAAGAAGTGAGACCTAAAAGATTTTGTGGAGGCCCAAGAGGTGAGACCTCTTAAAGATTTTGTGGAGGCCCAAGAGGTGAGACCTCTTAAAGACTTTTGTGGAGGCCCAAGAGGTGAGACCTCTTTAAAAATTATGTGGAGGCCCAAGAGGTGAGACCTCTTAAAGATTTTGTGGAGGCCCAAGAGGTGAGACCTCTTAAAGATTTTGTGGAGGCCCAAGAGGTGAGACCTCTTTAAAGATTTTGTGGAGGCCCAAGAGGTGAGACCTCTTAAAGATTTGTGGAGGCCCAAGAGGTGAGACCTCTTAAAGATTTTGTGGAGGCCCAAGAGGTGAGACCTCTTAAAGATTTTGTGGAGGCCCAAGAGGTGAGACCTCTTAAAGATTTTGTGGAGGCCCAAGAGGTGAGACCTCTTAAAAATTTTGTGGAGGCCCAAGAGGTGAGACCTCTTAAAGATTTTGTGGAGGCCCAAGAGGTGAGACCTCTTAAAATTTTGTGGAGGCCCAAGAGGTGAGACCTCTTAAAAATTATGTGGAGGCCCAAGAGGTGAGACCTCTTAAAAATTATGTGGAGGCCCAAGAGGTGAGACCTCTTAAAATTTTGTGGAGGCCCAAGAGGTGAGACCTCTTAAAAATTTATGTGGAGGCCCAAGAGGTGAGACCTCTTAAAAATTATGTGGAGGCCCAAGAGGTGAGACCTCTTAAAATTTTTGTGGAGGCCCAAGAGGTGAGACCTCTTAAAAAATTATGTGGAGGCCCAAGAGGTGAGACCTCTTAAAAATTATGTGGAGGCCCAAGAGGTGAGACCTCTTAAAGATTTTGTGGAGGCCCAAGAGGTGAGACCTCTTTAAAAATTATGTGGAGGCCCAAGAGGTGAGACCTCTTAAACATTTTGTGGAGGCCCAAGAGGTGAGACCTCTTAAAAATTTATGTGGAGGCCCAAGAGGTGAGACCTCTTAAACATTTTGTGGAGGCCCAAGAGGTGAGACCTCTTAAAAATTATGTGGAGGCCCAAGAGGTGAGACCTCTTAAAAATTATGTGGAGGCCCAAGAGGTGAGACCTCTTAAACATTTTGTGGAGGCCCAAGAGGTGAGACCTCTTAAAAATTATGTGGAGGCCCAAGAGGTGAGACCTCTTAAAATTATGTGGAGGCCCAAGAGGTGAGACCTCTTAAAAATTTTGTGGAGGCCCAAGAGGTGAGACCTCTTTAAAATTTTGTGGAGGCCCAAGAGGTGAGACCTCTTAAAATTATGTGGAGGCCCAAGAGGTGAGACCTCTTAAAAATTATGTGGAGGCCCAAGAGGTGAGACCTCTTAAAATTATGTGGAGGCCCAAGAGGTGAGACCTCTTAAACATTTTTGTGGAGGCCCAAGAGGTGAGACCTCTTAAAAATTATGTGGAGGCCCAAGAGGTGAGACCTCTTAAAAATTATGTGGAGGCCCAAGAGGTGAGACCTCTTAAAACATTGTGGAGGCCCAAGAGGTGAGACCTCTTAAAATTATGTGGAGGCCCAAGAGGTGAGACCTCTTAAAATTTTGTGGAGGCCCAAGAGGTGAGACCTCTTAAAAAATGTGGAGGCCCAAGAGGTGAGACCTTAAAAATTTGTGGAGGCCCAAGAGGTGAGACCTCTTAAAAATTATGTGGAGGCCCAAGAGGTGAGACCTCTTAAAAATTATGTGGAGGCCCAAGAGGTGAGACCTCTTAAAATTTTGTGGAGGCCCAAGAGGTGAGACCTCTTAAAAAATTTGTGAGGCCCAAGAGGTGAGACCTCTTAAAAATTATTTGTGGAGGCCCAAGAGGTGAGACCTTTAAAATTTTGTGGAGGCCCAAGAGGTGAGACCTCTTAAAAATTATGTGGAGGCCCAAGAGGTGAGACCTCTTAAACATTTTGTGGAGGCCCAAGAGGTGAGACCTCTTAAAAATTATGTGGAGGCCCAAGAGGTGAGACCTCTTAAACATTTTGTGGAGGCCCAAGAGGTGAGACCTCTTAAAAATTATGTGGAGGCCCAAGAGGTGAGACCTCTTAAAAATTATGTGGAGGCCCAAGAGGTGAGACCTCTTAAAAACATTTTGTGGAGGCCCAAGAGGTGAGCCATAAATATATACATTTTTTCTTATTTACGGAGCAATTCTACGGCGGTTAAGGAGGAGGAGGAGGAGGAAATGGCACTTCATACAGATGGCACTTCACTTTTGGCTGCTTTCCACGGTTGGAGAAGCAAAAGTCCGGGTCAATCCACTTGCTGTTCATTTTGATTAGCGTCAGCCTGTCCGCACTGTCGGTTGACAGGCGGCTGCGCTTATCGGTTATAATGCCCCCGGCTGCGCTGAACACCCTTTCTGATAGCACGCTGGCGGCAGGGCAGGCAAGCACCTCCAAGGCGTACAGGACCAGTTCCAGCCACGTGTCCAACTTGGAGACCAGTAAGTGTAGGACGCCGAGGGATCGGGGAGGACAGGGTTACGGTCTGCCAGGTACTCCCGCAACATCCGCCGATACTTGTCCCTCCTGCTGATAGCGGGCCCCGCAGTGATGGAAGTTGCACGAGGGGGTGCCATGAACGTGTCCCAACACCTTGGAGAGTGTTCCCCTGGTGGCTGTGGGGCCTGCATTGATGTTGTGGGACTCTGGGAGACCCTCTCCTCTCTGCCGCCAGCGATGGTGGGTGGGAAAATCTCCATCATGTTCTGCACGAGTTCCCTCTGGTATTCCAGCAATCGATTCGTCCTCTCCTCTACCGGAATAAAAGAGGAGACGTTATCTTTTATACCGGGGGTCCAGGAGTGCGAAGACCCAGTACAGTTTGTTCTCCACTATCCGGACAACACGTGTGTCCCGGGAAAAGCAGCCCAGCATGAAGTCAGCCATGTGTGCCAGACTCTGAATAGGCATGACCTCACTGCCCCCACCAGAAGGATCACTTGCCATTTCCTCCTCTTCCTCTTCCGCCTCCTCTCCGCCCCATCCGCGCTGAACCAATGGGACGCACACAGCCTGACTGCTACCCTCGCCGCCAGCATCCTCCTCCTCTTCCACAGCCACCTCCACGTCGTCCTCCTCCTCATCCTCCTCCTCCTGCAACTGCCACCGTGAAGCAGACAAAAGTGTGGTCTGACTGTGTAGCTCCGTTGCGTCTCCTCCTACCCCCGTCTCCTCTGCGTGCAATGCGTTCTCCCTTATTGCGATGAGCGATTCTTTAAGGACGCCTAGGAGCGGGATGGTTACGCTCACTATAGCGTCCTCGCTGCTGACCTTCTTGGTGGACTCCTCAAAGATACGCAGTACATCGCATATGTCTGCCATCCATGGCCACTCGTGGTTGGCAAACTGAGGGAGCTGAGTTGGAGGCACGCGTGGATTCATAATCTGGTACTCCATCAATGCTCTCTGCTGCTCACACACCCTGGCCAACATGGAATAGGTGGAATTCCAGCGAGTCGGCAGGTCGCACAACAGCCGATGTTCAGGCAAATGGAGGCGTTGCTGGAGTTTTTTTAAGCTAGCAGCAGCTACAGTTGACTTCCGAAAGTGAGCGCACAAGCGCCGCACTTTCACCAGTAGCTCTGCCAGGTTGGGGTAAGTCTTTCAGAAATTTTTGGACTACCAGATTAAAAACGTGGGCCAGGCATGGTACGTGATTGAGTTCGGCAAGCTCCAGAGCCGCCACCAGGTTACGGCCGTTATCGCACACGACCATGCCTGGTCCTAGCTGCAGCGGCGACAGCCACATCTCCGTCTGCTGCAATATGGCGTCCCTCACCTCTGGGGCGCTGTGCTTCCTGTCGCCCAAGCTGATGAGCTTTAGCACCGCCTGCTGACGTCTCCCCGCGCCAGTGCTGCAACGCTTCCAGCTAGCGGCTGAGGGCGATGTTAAGGCACAGGAGGAGGAGGAGGAGGAGGAGGGGGGTTTATCAGAACCCATGCTGGCAATCTTGGGCGGGGGTGGTAGGTAGGCCGTCTCTGTTTGCGACCCCGTCCCCGCTTCCACTACATTCACCCAGTGTGCCGTCAAAGAGATGTATAGCGTCCCTGGCCGCAAGCGCTTGTCCACGAGTCGGTGGTCAAGTGGACCTTTGCGCTGACTGCGTACCTCAGGGCCCGCCTGATGTTACGCGACACGTGCTGGTGCAGGGCGGGGACGGCACTCCGGGAAAAGTAGTGGCGGCTGGGGACGGAATAGCGAGGTGCGGCAGCCGCCATCAGGTCGCGGAAGGCCTGCGTCTCCACAAGCCTAAACGGCAACATCTCCAGGGCCAGCAGTTTGGAGATGTGGCAGTTTAAGGCTTGGGCTTGGGGGTGACTCGAGGCGTACTTCCGCCTGCGGTCGAACGCCTGCGAGATGGACAGTTGTTGGGACGAGGAGTGTGAAGGTGCAGGCGAAGAGGCGGGGGAAGGGGAGGCTGAAGGAGAAGGCCCCAAAGTAGCCGAGGCAGAGGCAGATGTGGAGGTGTCCTGGCTGGAGGTCTGGACCGCAGTGGCAGCACACAACAAAGGGGAAGAGGCAGTGGCAGCAAGACCGGGCGCAGGTTGTATTGCGTTTGCTCTCTCCCACTCAGCCCAGTGCTTGACTTCCAAGTGACGCCGCATGCCTGAGGTGGTCAGATTGCTCTTCTCAGAGCCCCTACTCAGTTTTGAGTGGCAGAGTGTGCAAACCGCGCTCAGTTTGTCATCCGCACAAACATTAAAAAATCTCCACACCACAGAAGTACGAGGCCTCGATGGGGGAGCTTCGCGCGACTGCCCGCTGCCGGGAACAGCTTCGGCCCGTGCTGGCTGTGGCCTCACTTACTCTGTCTGGACTGTCCTCTGCCTCTGGACATCCCTCTGCCTGTGGACATCCCTCTGCCTGTGGACATCCTCTGCCTCTGGACATCCCTCTGCCTCTGGACATCCCTCTGCCTGTGGACATCCCTCTGCCTCTTGCTGCCTTTTTCGGTGCTGCGCAGACCACCACCTCTCCACTGCTTTCCCCGCTGGACATCACCCCTGGCCAAGTGGGGTCGGTCATTTCGTCATCCACCACCTCCTCTTCCTCACTCACTCTGCTCCTCCTCCTGCCCACTGGACATTCCAACAGCCTCCCTTGATGGCAACT